>JAACJP010000061.1:0-184153 GCA_013368375.1 Tricholomella constricta
ACAGTCGGGGTATAGCTTAGTGGGTCGTACTCGAGGAGGAGTGCAAGATCGCCATGATCTTGACTTATTTCCTCGAGAGTATATGAAAATTTACGTCGGTCTTGGGGCGGCGACGTTGTCCGCGCGCGAAGGTCGGTATTGCGATGACTTCTCGAGTGTTTGGGTCGGTGATGGTTATGATCGTATCGTCGGCGGATCTTGTTTTCACGTTAGAGCAAGTAAGCACGTCGAACGGGCGACCAAGGAGTATGTCGTATGCAGGATTGCGAATGACGTGCATTTGTAGGTAGAGCGTGACTTCTCCTATCGTACAGGGTACGTTTCTTGCTAGGCCGAGCGACGGGTCGGTTGTTCCGTTCGCTGATTGCATCTGGAGAACGATAGTCGGGTCGTATTTGACTCCCAGTCCATGGCAGACTTCTTCCAACATTGCGATGATTTGACATCCGCTGTCGACGATGCTTTCTATCTGTTCCCTCGCGTCGACCATTATCATGATCGATCTGAGTTCATGTGATTCCATTGCGACGATCAATCGGTCTGGGTGTTCGCCGGGTAGTAGGGTCTGGTAATACGTGTCGTAGATGTCGCCAGTGACTAGCGCTCCGGGCGGTGGCGTCGCGTTGTCGCTGTTGGATTCGCAGGGGAGCGCGTCGAGTTCCTCGATAAAAGCCGACGTGGGGACTTCTTGGTACACCGTTGCAAGGTTGCTAGCGATGATGCGTTTCGGCGTATTAGCTTCCCTAAACTTTCCGCGAACCTCCAGTGCTACTCCGCAGAGTTCCCGAACCGTGACTGGTATGGTGGCGTCGAGTGCGCGCTCGAACAGAGTCGTTGACTTGGTCGGATCTGTGATGGGCGCTTGTGTACGGTACGCACTGTCGGCTTTCGCCTTCTCGGTAGCGGCTAAGTTTCGCGTGGTAGGGGGGACGTATCGGTTCTCAGGAATGTTAGAGAAAGGATGTACTGGAGTCTGGTCGCGCGCATTGCCTGTGGCGTCGGTCTTGGTACTGGGGGTTAGAGGTATGTTGGACGGTGGCGGAGGAGCCTTGGCTTTGCCTATCGCCGCGTCCGAGACAGGTTGCGATGCGGGTGCTGATTTGTTACTCGGTGCGATCCTCGGTTGATCGGCGTCTGGAACGGTCTCGATCGTGACAGGTCGCTTTTGCGGTGCGCGGCTAATAAGTTCTACCCCGTCGAATACCTCTTTCCTCGCGCGCAGGGTGTTGAGTTCTCGTTCTAACACGATCATGCGATCCTCGATTTTCAGGTCATGGTCGGTGATGTCGTTAAACTGTAGTATTTCCAGCATCATGCTTTCGGTCGGGTTCGCGTTCGCTGATAGCTGTCCCGTCGCCATTTGGCCGGGGTTGCGCCTGTGCCATTCATCCAGCTTGTCTTTTATGTATCGACCTGGAGTTCCCGCTGGTATGCGCGCGCCACTTGGTAGACCTATCTTGTTGTCGTCGGTTCGTCGGCAGCGTCCTTCTGTCGCGTATGCTTGATGTACGGGACAGTTAGGAATGTAATGTCCTTCACCACCGCAAAAGTGGCAGTTGTCGTTAGTTGACTGGTTCGGTCGGCCGCCGTCGCCTCCTTTGTCTTGTCCTAAGCGTTGGATATGTTGTTCCAACAGGTTGATTCTTTCGTAGAGCTCTTCCAACTTGAGGGGCTGTCCCGTGCTAGGCGACCTGGTCGCGCCTGTTAACGACCCGCTTGGCGTGATCGTAACTTGTGGGGGCGCACCCGGTGGCGCTTCCTGTCGTTGGACGGCGTTTGTCCCGTGGAGGATATGTTCAGCCGCAGCGCAGACGGTTTCAGTGGCGTAGGGGTCATCGGGATGGTGGTTCGGATTTAGGATCTCGAGCCTGCGATGGATTTTTGACCATAGATCGGACTGGAACGCGCGACGGAATTGGCGGTCGCGTTCGTTTACCGAAAGTCGGTTTTTGCTGACAAGGAACTGGGTAACAGAAAGGAACTGTCGGTAATATTCCCCGAGATCACTATTCGACTGGATCCCGAGTCGGTGTCGTTCTCTGATCAGGTAGTCGAGGTCGGCCATTGAATACTTTCTTTCTTTGCTTGCGCCTGAGTAAAGCGCCATTATCGCTTTTTGCCACTCGTCGTGTGTGGTACCGACTGCGAACTCATCCAGTTGCTCCCACAGATCCGCGGTATCGATGTCGGTGTATCGCGTAGTGTGCGTTTTCTTTTCTTGTTCATCTACGACGTTACACTCGATGAAGAGATGATTTAAGTCCGAGAAATATCGGCGCAGTTCACGCGCGCGTTCGGGCACGAACGTCGGCGCCGAGCTTTGTCCGCGTGCGGGCATCGGTTTTACAATGATTGGTGGTTGTGCCATGATAGATAGTGTTGGTTTCGGAAGAGGGGACGGTGAGGGGGAATACGACGGAGAGGGGGAATCTGAGGTTTCTGGGGTCGTGGGCGATAGAGGCGGGAGTCTAAATTCTACTCCTTGATCGGTAGTAGGAGGTTCCGATGTAAAGGGGTCGGAAGCTGGGTTGGTTTGAACGGTTGGTTCGGGGAACGGTGTTTGATCGGTCAGGGCAAGCGACGATGGTGTTGACAAGGGACTATAGAAGAGCGGGCTGAGGTTGTTATGGGCTGCGCGGTGTGGGGTTACTGAGCGGAAGAACGGAGAGAGCGATTCTGAGTCGGTGTCGGCTTGTCCGAACGCAGCACGGATTTTGGCACGGAGGGTTCGGGTTTTAGCTTCTTGACGAGTTGCTGGCGGAATGGTCGCCAAGTCGTAGGTTTTTATGAAATCGAGGAATGAAGCTGCGTGTTCGGCGGTGGCTTTTAAAAACCCTCGCGGTGGGCTCCAGAATGATAGAGCTAGTAGGCCTGTAGGTGCTGTGCACAACAACAAAACAACTAACAACTATGGGGGGCGAGAAGTGTTAAAAGTTCCCAAACACGCGAGTGTGCAGGGTTTGTAAGGGTTGTTTAATGTAGGTAAAAGGCGATCCGACTCGTAAATAGTCGAACCGACGGTGATACGACGAAGGCGATGGGGTACGACGCTTCCAGATAGAACGGGTCGGCGATGCGACTTTGATGTCGGTCGTGCGACAACGAGACGAACGAAGTTAATACGGAGAACTCACGGGTTCGGGCGACGAATACGAGGTGACAGAGACGGCGGTTACGAGTTTTGCGATGGCGGCGACGGTTTGTACGGTGAGAACGGTGCAGAGACGACAGAGACGACGGTTTTTGAGCTATTCACTCTGAGTGTGAGGGAAAATACGGGCTGTAATTCACTGCGGGAAGTAGGTACTACATGGGTATGTTTTATACTATGCAACCGACTCGAGGCAGGTGTTTTTACTGGTTTATTGAGAGAAGCACCGCCAAGCTTGGTACCGCGCGACCCTTTTTAAGGAGTGTGGCGCTCGTCGACTTGGCAAAGGGAACTTTTGATCGGCTGGAGTCGTCGGGTCGGATTCGTGATCGGGTTGAGCTCGTGATCAAGCGTGGCTCCTGGAGGCGGGACTCCGTGGTGCGGCCGGATCTTCGGCGAACGACTGGGCAAGACGTTTTCGTAGGTTAATTTCCAATCGGGTCTGGTTGTCGCCGGGTTGGGGCCTTGGCATGCGAACGTGCGTGGTCGTCGACAGGCTATCCGGCATCCCGTACTCCGTGCGCCCAGAGAGGAGAACTCAGGTAGGGGCACTACAATGTAGCGTGTCCTACTGTCCAGCGGGGCAATACATTGTACCGTACTTGACGGCAGCGGGGCCGCTGCAATGCCAGCGGGGCCCCTACATGTAGCCGTTTGGCACGGTGCCAGCGGGGCCCCTACATGTAGCCGTGTGGCACTGTACCAGCGGGCCCGCTGGTGCTGCAGCGGGCCTATACAGTGCTGTGGGGGTGGCAGGGTGGGGGCTAGCGGGGGATCTGCGGACCTCCGCGGGTCGTTGTCCGTGGGCACACCCAGCACTGCATCGGGGGGGGGGGCTAGCGGGGGATCTGCGGACCTCCGCGGGTCGTTGTTTTGGGGCACACCCAGCACTGCAGCGGGCCTAGCAGCAGGGGGTTGCCCACCCCTGCGGACCTCCGCGGGTCGTTGTCCGTGGGCACACCCAGCACTGCAGCGGGCCTAGCAGCGGGGGGTTGCCCACCCCTGCGGACCTCCGCGGGTCGTTGTTTTGGGGCACACCCAGCACTGCATCGGGGGGGGGGGCTAGCGGGGGATCTGCGGACCTCCGCGGGTCGTTGTTTTGGGGCACACCCAGCACTGCAGCGGGCCAGCAGCGGGGAGTTGCCCACCCCTGCGGACCTCCGCGGGTCGTTGTTTTGGGGCACACCCAGCACTGCAGCGGGCCTAGCAGCGGGGAGTTGCCCACCCCTGCGGACCTCCGCGGGTCGTTGTTTTGGGGCACACCCAGCACTGCATCGGGGGGGGGGGCTAGCGGGGGATCTGCGGACCTCCGCGGGTCGTTGTTTTGGGGCACACCCAGCACTGCAGCGGGCCTAGCAGCAGGGGGTTGCCCACCCCTGCGGACCTCCGCGGGTCGTTGTCCGTGGGCACACCCAGCACTGCAGCGGGCCTAGCAGTGGGGGATTGCCCACCCCTGGGCGGACCTCCGCGGGTCAATGTTTTGGTGCACACCCAGCACTGCAGCGGGGGATTGCCGTCAGCGAACCTCCGCGGGCCGTTGTTTTGGGGCACACCCAGCACTGCAGCGGGCCTGGGGGTTCCATGTCCGCGGGGCAATGCACCTCCGCAATTGAGTGGACTTTGACGCCTGTCCGCGGGTCAGTACATGTGCTATATGGGCTGTCCAGGGCGGGGGTTTCATGTCCCATTGCCGCGGACATTTCCAGCCACAATCACAGCACACTACATTTTGCGTGTCGCACATTCCAGTGGATCTGTTATGGACATCCCTGAACTTTTCAGAATTACAGATGTATAAAAAAAATTATGTCCGCGGGGCCCAAAAATAGGTTCAAACACAAGCCTGTATATTACTCAGGACCAGAGAAGAATTCATTACAAAAGGCCAATTCAAAACTATCATTCCTAGTCATCTAGAATATTTGATGGTATATGAGCAAAGGAGGCCGGAGTGTAAGGGCCGCGGGGTACTCGAACTGCAAGCTCCTGATTGATCTCATTGTCTGAAAATTGTAATAAGCCTTCAAGCATCTCAAAGGGAGGTCCTCTAACAGGTCGGCGTCGGGGCCTGACTCTGAACTCTTCCTCACCTGAGGTATCAGAAAGCGACAAAACTTCCGGGACAGTTGAATCGTCTGAAAACTCAACATCCGGGTCGTGTTGTGCGGACTCCGCGGGCCCGTCATCGTCATCCGAGAATACAACGTCGGGGTCGTGTTGTGCCAACGCCGCGGACCTGTCATCGTCATCCGAAAACACAACGTCGGGGTCGTGTTGCGCCAACTCCGCGGACCCGTCATCGTCATCTGAAAACACAACGTCGGGGTCATGCTGTTCCAGCTCCACGGGCCTCCCATCATCCGAACCATTGTCATCCGAAAACACTACATCGGGGTCATGCCCTCCCAGCTCCGCGGGCTGGTCGTCATCAGAAAATACGACATTTGGGTTGCCGCCAGCGGATGGAACATAATCTGGAGACATTGAAGGGATGGATACAAGTGAGGGGATGGAGAGATTTCTGCTTACCTTCCATGCCCGCGGCGCCCGCGGCATTCTTGTCGGACCCTTTCGACGTCTGCTGGTAGTAACTCTGGTACTCCACATCAACAGCTCGAAGTGGCGGCTGTTGGAAGTGGTCCGGGAACTCCTCCGGATGCAGCTCCCTGGGCTCAATGACATCGTTTGCCAGTGACTCATACCTTGGGCTGTCAGAGCCTGCCCCCAACTCATTGTCTGATTCTGAATATGACCCCGTCTCGTCTCCGGATGGAAGGTCCCCCCCAAAGTCCGACGCCAGCGGTCCCACTGTCGCCTCCGGGTGAAATATTTTTTTGAGCGCAGCGGGGCTCATATTGATGTCGTGCCCCGCGGGCCCCGCGGCTTGGGTCGCAGCCTCAAAGATGGTGTGGAAGCCCCCTGCACGGCGGGCCCTCTGCGCTATCTTGGCTTCGTAAATTGTTGAAAAGCCTTGAGCTCGAGTCCGGTGGTGGAGGATTTCCGGAGTGCCGTTGATCCGCGGAACCCGGAGGGCCGGTGCGCGTCGTTGCTGACGGTGGAGCACAAGGCAACTCTCCAATGTGGCGTGGCTCAGTGGCTCACGGAGCTCCTGGTCTTCATGCTCCAGCCACCAATCACAGGCATACTCGGCTACAATGGCCGCGGGATGCTCAAGCGGCATTGAGGCGTCTAGCGCAAGAATCAGTGCATTGGAAAGCACAAGTGGGCCGCGGGGTTCGGGCTGCCCATAAAAGTGGGAACCGAGAAGGCGGAGTAAATTTGGGACCTCGCACGCGGTCATCATGCTCGTGGCAGCCCCAACAAATGCTAATACAAAATCCTATTGTGGGAAAACTGAGTCGAGGTCGGAGATTCAAGGGCTAATAATACATACAAGCTCCGCGGCCAAGCGCGCGTGCATGGAAGCTTGGACCTCCATATCCTTGATACCGGCATACTTGGCCAGGGCAACCCGGAAGCGGGATTCACAGTAATATAGAACCTCTTGGAGGTGAACTGCGGAGGCACCGAGTGTCGGAGGCAAGAAGCTTTCGGTTTCTATGGGATGGAGTGCGGAGAAGGCCATTCTTGCTTGTAGATGAGTGTTTGATAAGAATCAGATAACGAGAGAAAAAAACCGGCCACATGATTGGTCAGTGGTTTCACACAGTCATGTGGTGGGAGTATCGTGATGTCTGCCCGCGGCCAAAGGCTGACCCCCGCGGACATTGTTGCAAGCAGTTCACTGCATTCTATACCATCCATGGTGACATGATTGAGGGAAAAGGTTGCTTTCATGTGATCGGGGCATGCCGCGGGGCCAACGATGTCCGCGGGGATGACCTACAATGCTCACTGATGATTGATTATCGATGCATACAGCACGGATAACCATGTCCGCGGCCATTACCTGCTGACCATTGTACACAGCGTGGCATTGATGATTATTCAATTCTATGGAAGCAATGCTACATATGATCGATTTACCTCTTTAAATCGTTGCTCTGCCAACCAAGCAAGTTCCCTCCACATGGCGGTCTTCCGCCGTGCATATGCTGTCGGGCCCGGTTGTGCTGCAGCCGCGGCCTCCGCACCGCGCTCTACCCAGCTCTGGGCCTGATGAAGGAAATATCGGGTGGTCCAAGTCATTTCATATTGAACAAGAGTGAATTCTTCTGTCCATCGATCCTTTTGTGCCCTTGCCCTCAAGAAATGAATACGTTGGACTATTGATATCATGTCAGTAACAACTCCGCGGAGTTGACACCAAAGGACACATACACTCCAGCAAAGCCTCTGGACTATCTGTCGCTTGACCAGGTATTTGCCAAATCCAGGAAAGACTGGTACTTCGGATATCAGTTGAGCCTGGAGTGTTGGGATCCAGTATGGCGGTGCTCGATTTCACATGCTTCTTGTCAAGAATTTTGTACCGTTCCAGTGTGCCTTCATCCGCACCCAGACAGACGAGCTTTGCTCTGCATTTGTCGTACACCCGACAAAGGGTGGTGATCGTGTAATTGAGGGTGGTGATGTTACCCCGCGCGCGCGTCACCACACCCTTCCACGGAGCAACTCGGATGACGTGTGAGTACAAAAATGATTTCTCCGCAATTGCATTTCGGAGGTTCTGCAGATGGCGCTCCGCTTGAACCTTGCGCAATGCAAGCTCGAGTTTAGCCAGATGTGTCTCAGTTTCCCCAGCCGCGGATGGCAGGCAAATAGGTGTCTGCTCTGGTGGTAGGGGTCCGTCTGTTGCACTGACAGGCGCAGGACGGGAGCGTGTTTGGGCCGGCGCCGCGGCATCTCCGGGTGGCAGTTCCGCGGGGTTCTCGTCTAGGTTGTCAAAGGCTTCGACGTTTCCTGGCACATCCTCCGCGGCGGCCGAAGGAATGAAGTTTATGCTCAGCTGTTTTGATGTGAACACATCAATTTGTGAACGTAGGCTTTGTCTTTCAGTTTCGACGGCCTTGCGGACATCTTCCCGCGGCTCGCACGCAAGTTGGCGGACTTTGTCTTGAAGGCCAATTCTAGATGGAAACTGTTCAGCTCCAGAAGCCAAATAGAGATAAAATGTCTTACTGGCGCTCCTCAAGATCAAGGCCTGATTGTATCCACTCCTCTTCAGCTGTTGAGTGCTCCACAGGTCCAGAATCTCTCGGCTGCCCGATGTCCGCGGTCCGTGCTTTGAGGATGTCCATTGCCTTGACATCATGAACCCTCCTCCGCTCGGCCTCCTGGATCTCTGCCTCCCAATTTGCAGTGTGTGTGCGGCTTATTCCCTGGGCAACTCCTTTGAAATATTCTTGGGCAGTCTCCAACATCTCTGTCGCCTTTTCGTATGTCCGACACAATGTGACCGCTACTCCGCGGCCGCGGACATGGTCAGTTATTGTAATGGAATAGATGAAATTTTACTAACGCATCTGCAGGAGTTTCTTCCAGTTAGAATCATTCATATGATCGTCCAGGATCTCCGCTCGGTGTGCCAATGTTGCGGTTCTGGTCATTGGTGACACAGTGTTCAATACGGCCCACAAACTCTCCAGAATTTCACCCGCAACTATAGCAGCGCCTGGAATGAAAGAAGTTGCAAAGCGGTTAAAGCAATCATCTTTGTGACCGTGAACATGGAGTAGTCCGATGGCCTGAGCGATAGTCATTCCTGGGGGGAGTAGGTGACCGATGCGCTTTAGAAAGTGTACCATGTATTGGCAGGCAATATCGTAGATCAACAACACCTCGTCGATTTTTTCCACATTTGTCGTTTTAAGCGCCTGGAGGAATGCCCAGTCCACATTCTTTTGCTGCTCCCCCGCGTGGAGGTCCGACAGGCTGTTGGGGGCAAAACAGCCATGCCGCGCACATGCAATGGCTACAATTCCTTTAACATCACAGGCTTTGGACACAAGCATTGCCTGCTCAACAGCGCGGAACTGATTCTCGCAAGGGGCTTTCTAACATGGACGTTAGTAGAGAACTCCGCGGAGTTGATGGAACACCGCGGCCTACGCCGCGGAGGTAATCGACTTGACTCACTGTCATCACGTTGAAGGCCTCCTTCAAAAACTCGTTATAATTGGCACGGTTAGCCATCATGCCTGACCCTTCCGACAGCCAAACATCCATTGCACTGTTCTTTTGGCGAACATGATCCGCTTTGAAATTGCCATCTGCCACAAAAGACCTCATGTATACTTTTCTGCATATAATGTCAATAACAATGATCAATCATCACCAAATGCACTCACTTATTCGGGTCCGCGGCCCATCCCGCGGGGAGATTCACACCTGGCTGCGGACATGTGGGGCAAAAAATGGCGAGCTCCCCTGCGGTGGTCTGCATTGGATCTCTGTTATTGCTGCCAAATCCACCCCATTTGAGCTTCTTGAGCCATCTCCATGAACGCGAGAGCCGGCGGAGTTCGCGATAAAAGTTGTCGATGTCCGCGGAGCTCATTGCTGCAGCGGTAGTCCGGCTGAGTTTGTGCCAATACTGAAATGCAGATGCCTTGCATTCCAGGTTCGCAAGGCGATAATCATCGAGGACTGCAGTGGTGAAGAGCGTATTGTATCGTGTGAAGCTAGCAGGCACCAATCGTTTGTGCATCAGGTCTGTATTGACCTTGCCGCGGCATGAACAGAAGACAAGTGGAATGTAGTGAATTCCATTGACATGTACAATGCGCACATAACGATTCTTGAAGGCGTCGTGCCGTGGCATACTTGCCGGAAGGTCATCATCGACACCAGTGTCATCGTCATCTTCCTCGTCCTCGACTTCAACTGTGTGCAGAGTAGACCCTGCCTCAGCAATCGGATGAAATTCTGGCTGTTGACCATAAGCACGGCTCAAGCGCGCCATATAATCATCGTCCTCCGCATCATAGGAAGGCTGCTCTGTCATGTCCGCGGCGTCCGCGGAGTTGGCCTGTCGACCCGCGGGGTCGTTTTGCTGCTCTGTGCGGTGGTTCTTCTGTTCTTCATCGTCGTATTTCACCTGGTAATTCTCCAACTGCTCCTGTTGCAGCTGCAGCGTATTACAGATTGCTTTCCCGGAGGAGTGAGGGACCAGCAAGTAGGTACCAACCTCGTGCAGCTGAGCTGCCTGGAAGTAGTGACCTGTCCAGAACTCAATGCGATGGAGAGGATTGTCCCTGTGAGTTGTCCGCATGCAACCCCGGCAGAGTATCCTGTCACTGAGACAGTCTCGACAACGCCAACGTCCATAGTTGCCCTTGGGACAATCAGAACATTGAGTATGATTCTCAATGTGCTCTCTCCCAAGCAGTCCCTCCAACAGTTCTGGAACATGGTTCACAAATTCTTGAAGGTGATCACCTTGTGTCTGTGCTGTGATTCAGTTACATGTACACATTACTTCAAAGAACAATTCACCTTGCTCCGTTTGGGGGCCACCTCATCAGTGGTGTCATTCAGTTCTGTTGAGTGAATGTCCGAATGCTCAAAGGGTTGGACACGGGTCTGCACACCCCGACGGACAGATGTAGCAGGGTCCGGTGACCTATTGCGCAAAGGGACACTCCTGGATTCCACAATGTCACCCCTCCGGGTATGCCTGACTGTTGTCTCGACATCCATGGCATGTGAGTGAGAACTTTCCTCATAGACTTCATCCTTCTTGCGACGTGTGCGCTTTACTGCACGCAACATGGTGGGTACGGGTGAGATCTGATAAGGTGGAAAAACCAGAACCTGTCTACTGATGGGTCACTGATTACTCTCGGACATGTCCTCATGGTTGTGCAAGGTCAGCTGCACTCACAATCGGGGCCATCGATGCACCCGTGCCTCATATTACCCGAACTGGAAACTTCTTTGCCAAATGCGGATACTGTGGGACAACTGTCAAGCGTGAAGTTCAACCCTTTGTGACCCAAATAGGAAATTTTTTGACGGAGCTCCACCATGTCCGAAAATATTTTCACACAGGAAACAGTCACACATGCCCCCGCGGCCCTGAAGAAGACAAGCAAGGAGCCCCGGTACCCAGCTGACGAGCGCGTGGTCCTCAACAAGTACCGAGAGGAGTACAAATCAGAGCCGGACAAGGAGAAAAGGGCAGCCATCTTCAAGGACAAAGTCCTTGTTGATATATTCAACTATTGGAAGGCAAAGGGAACAGAACCGAAGACTGACAAGCAGTCCGCGTCGGCTACCACGGTCTGTCAGGTTAGGGAGTATCCCTGAGCCATCACGCTGATCAGCACACAGAAACTGGCAGACTATGTAAGGAACAACTGGAGGCCCTACCCGACGGTCACCCAGTCATCGGGTAAATTGAAGGTTACTGCGCGCCAGGTAGTCAATCGGACAATGCGCGGCTTGATTACCGAAGAGTTGAAAGAGATACTGGAGCTTGAAGAGGTCGATGAATCGTCCCCCGCGGCCTTCCAGCAACGCACCAAGGCTTTGGCACGGGTGATGAACAAACTCACTCCGCAACAACTCCAGGAGGCAGAGGCCACTGCCCGTGAGTGGAGCACCAAGGGCTATCCTCCTGAGGAGCAGCGCAAGTGAGTAACTCCGCGGGCCCGCGGACGTGGCAGAGTTGATACTTTCTTATCTCAGGAATGCAGATAAGCGGGGCTTTCAACGAGTGGAGAATGAGGATGCAAACAGGTGGCGAGAGATGGGTATGCTGTCCCTTACATTTGTGGTATGGAAAGCGCAAGATGGGCAACTGAGAATCCGGGTGTGGGTTGTTCATCGACTCCGCGGACTTGCACTGATGTCCGCCGCGGAGCAGTCATGACAGGATTGCTGCAAATGCAGGAGCGATCAGTAAAACTTTCATTGAAAACTTTCCGCACATAGTGAAGGACATCAAAAGAAAGCTTATGGACTATGTCCTTTCACTCCAAGAATCCATTGCACCAGACCCCCTGCATCGGACTAATCCAGTAGTCAAGCCATGTCCAGATCTACAGCTGGATCAACAAAATGATGGTTTTCCAATTCTACCGGAGTTGGTAGAAGGTGTGCAACAGAGCAAAGATGACCTTGAGCTTCTGGTCCGCGCATTCCTGAAACAGCATTACAGTACGTGATAATCCTTTGATATCATATCAGGCCTATCCTAATTTCCTTACAGAACTAGCATCGGGACACCTCTACTCATCCCCTCCATTCACTTCCATAAAGGCGGACAATGGAATGTTCATCTCCGCGGAGTACATACCCGCGGACATCCGAATGCAAGACCCACGGAACCTCCGACTAACTGAACTCCAGGAGTTGCTCGACTTCTGGCGCTCTCGCCAGAAAAGGCTTGGACCCTCAGAGGCCTTTCGCTGGTCCAGTTACTTGACCAAGAAAAAGGAGAGAATGGAGGCGGTCTATGGGCTGCGAAAGGACCAGGAAGCTTTGGCTGCCGTGGCAGCAGCAAAGAAAGCAAGGCGGAAGAAGGGCAAAAACAAAGCACCAGCTCCAGACCCCTTAGAAGACCTTATTTCAATGCCCGACCTAGAAGGCGGTCATCCACCATCAAACGAAAATCAAAACCACCCTTGTCCGTCACCAGAGAGCGAACCCCGCGGACAGGAAAATCATACCCATCACAATGAACTTCAAGACGATGATGCTGCAGATAACGAATGCCAAGAACCCCGCGGGCTAGTAAATCAACTCCAATCCAATGACCAACAGAGTCCATCGCCAAATAACAGATCAATGAATCAGCCCCGCGGGCCACCGAACTCCACCCGCGGACATGGGAGACAGAGTCCTGAACCAGACCCCATGACCAATGGAGGCCTGGTCACCGTTGATGAAACCACCATGCACCGCTTAAATGCCCGCGGACTTCCGACACAGGCACCCATCAATGGGCCTGGCGAAGGGCTGCCACTGTATATGGTGCCGGCAACTGCAATGCAGCTCCTCAACAAGTTAACTCCGCCGCCCGACACTCCTACTCCCTCTCCGCCGGGTACACCAACTCCGCCCCCACCTCCAGTTACACGCAAGCGCAAGCAGGTTGAAGGACAGACTAAGCGAAAGAAATCAAAGCAGGATTTACTGCTTGCGGAGGCCGCGGACTTTGGTGCCAGTGCCAATACCAGGGGCAGCCGCGCACGCACCGGGGCCGCAACGCGGGCCACAACATCAAAGTCCGCGGGGGTTGGCAATAAAACAAAGCCAAGGCGCCGCTAATTTATTTTGTAGCTTCACATTTTGTAGCTTCACACAATGACAAATGGTACAATTTTTGATTGATGTATATACTTTTGAATCCTGTATATACAGATGTCCTTGCTATGATATGTGTTCTATATGCATTACAAAAAAAAAGGAAGTCCGCGGTCTGACCAAAAACATGTCCGCGGGGCGATGTCCAAAACTAAAAGAACCCCCGTCACCTAGTCAGCATGATGCCGCTTGGATGGGCCCTCCCCATCAGCATCCTCCGCGGCCTTGCGCTTCAGCCTTTGAGGATCTTCCTCATCCTCACCCTCATCATCGTCCTCTGGTGGGGGGCCAGTGGGGCTCCAGTCTGGGGCGTGCGGGGTTTCTTCGTGCCGCGGGGTTTGGGGGGTCTGGGCAGGCGGGGTTTGGGGGGGCGGGGTCTGGGCAGGCGGGGTTTGGGGGGGCGGGGTCTGGGCAGGCGGGGTTTGCGGCGGCGGCGTTGTTGGAGTTGGGGACGCGCCCGCGGGGTTGGGGGCGGGTTCCGCTGCCAGAGATGGGAGGAGGGGCGTCTCATCCAAGTCCATCAGCAACAGGTCCAGGTCGTCCGCGGAAATCACGGGCGCGGACGACAGTCCCCTCGGCGCCTCCAGCCTCCCCTCCAGCAAGGTGATGCGTGCCTCATACGCCTCCTTCAGCTCCCGCATCTCCTGCTCCCGCTTCTTCTCCTCTGCAGCCCTGGTCCGTTCCCGCCGGAGCATGCCCCTCAGGGTGATCTCAATGGCGGCAACGGATTGCATCAAGGTTGCATTGTCGGCAACCAAGCCGGACAGAGTCGCCGCGGCATCCGCGGAGGTGGTAGGGGCGACGCGGGGGGCTTCAAAGATTTAATTCATCAACAAAACCAATGAACGAAAAGGAAGAAAACTTACTTGAGGGCCCCGCAATGGCCTCTTCACTTGAGGGGACCACGGGGGTGTCCTTCACCTTGGGCTTGGACTTGGGCAGTGCCGCGGGGAGGTCCGATCAGATGGCAAACATGCAACTTTGCTTTGCATGTTTGCATGCGAGGCAGGTTACACCCCTGCCCCCCTGTCGCTCGCAGGCCAGGTTTCGGAACTCGCAGCGAGCACAGCGGGGGTAGTGGTGGGCAGGGTTGTGCCCTGCAGGTACGGGTTCCGTGACCTCTATGTCACTGGCGTCGGCCTCGTCCAGGTCCACAAAGGAGGGCCCCCCCTTCTTCAAAGGCCCCGCGGCAGTGATTTCTGTGACAATTGTTAGTGGAAATTACAACCAATAGAAAGAGAAAGAACTCACTAGGGACCGCGGGGCCCGCCGCGGGCTCACCCATCATCCTCTCCTTCTTCTTCCCCAACTCCGCGGGCCCACCGACCGTCGCTCTCTTCGCTTTCTCCTTCCGCCGCCTCTCCTTCTCCTTCTCCTGCCCCACCTCCCCTGTGCGCTTCCCCGCGGCCTTCGCCCGTTCCTTCTCCTGCCTATCCCTCTCGGCCCTCTCCTGCTCCTTCCTCTCCTTCTCAGCCTTCTCCTCCCTCTGCGCCTTCTTCTGAGACCGGGCCAGCTCCCTCTCTGCCCGCGCTTCCTCCGCGGCCTTTAACCGCGCTTCCTCTGCTGCCCTGGCCCGCGCTTCCTCCATGGCCTTGGCCCGCTTTTCCTCCGCGGTCTTCGCCCTCTTCTCCTGCCTCGCCCTCTTCTGCTCTGCGGCCTGAACCGCGGCCTTCTCCGCCAACTGCCTCTCCAATTCTACCGCCGCTCTCCTTGAGACCTCCGCGGCCCTCTCCCTTGCCGCCGCCCTTTCCCTCGCCACCTCCTTTTCCCTCGCCACCTCCGCGGCCGGGTCGGCGTCGTCCGCGGGCGTTGAGGATTGCCCTTGCAGGTGTCCCTGGGCAGCCCTTCGAAGCTCCTTGAGGAGCTCGTCGCTGTTGGGGGGCTTGTGCCGGATGGCCTGAATTTTGAGAACGGTGGCGGCGAGGAGGGACGCCTGCCGCGCTCTGATGATCTCTGGGTTGGTGCTGGCCTTTGCAACCCGCCAGACTTGTTTCTATAATGAAAAATTAATATTACATATTTAATTGTAAGCAAGCCAAAAAAAAAATTTACTGCTCTCTGGTACAGTGCCTCGAAGGCCTCCAAGTCCCCGATACTGACAACCTGGATGATGTCTTGATCGATTTGGCGGAGGGGGACTGACATGATGATGGTGCGCGGAGGTCCGAGGTGTTGGGGAAAAGGCTATTGGCGCGGCGGCGGATGTGGAAGAGCAGAAGAGAGTTGAAGTTTTTTTTTATAGGTCAACATGATCATGTGACATGTCTAAATATAATCCTATTCCTTATGAATCGTTCTCCATTGTTCTGCCAGGTTCCTATTGCGTTTCCAAATGTTCTTAAGATCACCGACTTTTCCAGGCCTTGTCCCAGGCCTTGTCCAGACACCACCCAAACTCAAAGAAATGAACACTCGAAGTAAGAAGGCCGCGGTGGCCGCGGTCAGGCAGCCCGCCCCGCTCCGCGGACATGTTACAATCAAGTCTGGCGGCCATGAGTACCTTGTGCCCCAGGTTTTGGCTGCTTCTACGGAGCAAAAGCTGCTCACTGAGGCACTCAAGGAGAAGGAGTTGAACAAGGCCAAGGAAGCCCCGGGGGTAAGTGGAGCAGTTTCAGATTATTGTATTTCATGGCTTACCTAATTGATCAGCCACATAAGCACAAGGATGGGGGTTTCCATGCTCTAGCCTCCGGGTCAGTCATGATCCCCGCGGACCCTGTAAATGCTTTCTTTACTCACAACCTTTCAACAAACCTAACAGTCATTTATTAGCCGTTGACTGAGCGAGAGATCCTTGGTCTCCACGCGGAGGTTAAAGCATTTCAAAAACTCTACAATGTGTCATATGCCTCCGCGGCTCGTCAGCTTTTCCTGGTGGAGGTCGGAAAACTTGAGGCTGAGCAAACTGCTCTGAGTGCATTCCGCACTATGCGCGATGAGATTGATGGTCCTCAGGAGGGTGATGAATAGGAACTGTTTACATAGTTGTTTGCAATTTATGTTTTGCATGCTTCACAGATAGCCCCGCGGACATTCACATTTTGAACGGACCATTTACAATGGGAAACCAAGCTCTGCAGACATTCACAAGATACATTTGAAATTAAATAGGCATGTCGCGCGGCCGCGGCTGCACATGTCCGCGGGCATGCTGTGAACAAGGATGTTTTTGAGAAACACTATGACTGGAGAAGCGAAGGCACTGTGCTGCTGAAAGATCTTTATCGATAACCCCGCGGACATGCACAAACCTTTCCAATATGTTTGTAATGCATTCGCAATCGAAGAAACATAATTTTGCGGACACCCCACAAATTAATGACTATGCCCGCGGACATGCATAAAGCTCCCCGCTAGCCTCGAAACAGCACATTCCGCTATGCCAATTGAGGATGTGCGTTGGCCCGCGGACATGGACACCCCAGGCCCGCTGCAGTGCCGGGTGTGCCCCAAAACAACGCCGCGGAGGTCCGCAGGGGTGGGCAACCCCCCACTGCTGGCCCGCTGCAGTGCTGGGTGTGCCCCAAAACAACGACCCGCGGAGGTCCGCAGGGGTGGGCAACCCCCCGCTGCTAGGCCCGCTGCAGTGCTGGGTGTGCCCACGGACAACGACCCGCGGAGGTCCGCAGGGGTGGGCAACCCCCTGCTGCTAGGCCCGCTGCAGTGCTGAGTGTGCCCCAAAACAACGACCCGCGGAGGTCCGCAGATCCCCCGCTAGCCCCCCCCCCCCGATGCAGTGCTGGGTGTGCCCCAAAACAACGACCCGCGGAGGTCCGCAGGGGTGGGCAACCCCCCGCTGCTAGGCCCGCTGCAGTGCTGGGTGTGCCCCAAAACAACGACCCGCGGAGGTCCGCAGGGGTGGGCAACCCCCTGCTGCTAGGCCCGCTGCAGTGCTGGGTGTGCCCCAAAACAACGACCCGCGGAGGTCCGCAGATCCCCCGCTAGCCCCCCCCCCCGATGCAGTGCTGGGTGTGCCCACGGACAACGACCCGCGGAGGTCCGCAGATCCCCCACTAGCCCCCACCCTGCCACCCCCACAGCACTGTATAGGCCCGCTGCAGCACCAGCGGGCCCGCTGGTACAGTGCCACACGGCTACATGTAGGGGCCCCGCTGGCACCGTGCCAAACGGCTACATGTAGGGGCCCCGCTGGCATTGCAGCGGCCCCGCTGGTGCCGTCAAGTACGGTACAATGTATTGCCCCGCTGGACAGTAGGACACGCTACATTGTAGTGCCTGTATGTGGAGAACTGGCGTTTCTAGTTACCTCGTCTCTCGGTCGGTGCGTCGGTCGTATTGTCGGGTGGTCGGTCGTGTAGTCGGTCGGTCGTGTAGTGCTTCGGTCGCGTTCGGTACCGTGTTCGTCGTGGCGCAGCGGTTGATGTCCGTATTATGGGCTGGTTCGGTGTACAGCACGGGACGGTGCTCATCACCGGCGATGACAAAACCGAAGGGGACGAGCTCTTTAGAAAGAGAGGCTCAACAGGGGGAGTATCGGGGGACACCGCGCGCTTAGCGCCCGACAAAGGATGGGCCAAAAGAGGAGAAGTCAGCACCGCGGGAGAAAGGGAGGGGGAACGAGGCATGGATGAAGGACGTCCCTCGAGCCCCTGCAGACCAGATCGTCCACCCCCACGACTAACAGATGCTAATTTATGACCCTGCCCTTGGGTACCACGAAAAACGGCACGCGGACGTGAAGCACGGCTAACGCTGGCGGCGGCCCCATCAGCAGAAGACGAAGTAAGGGAAAGCACCTCGGCAGCGTCATCCCCAGAATAGGATGAAAGGGAAATGACCTCCGCAGAAGGCACGGAGACAAGGGAGAGTCGAAAGGAAGGAGGCGCCACACGCAAGACGCGACGGATTGCGACGAAGGACATCGCGACGCCGGTGCGGGAGAAAACAAAACCCTCAGTACGAGACCGCAGCCATGCCAAGGGGATTGACAACTCCCTGGACGCCACCTCAAGGCCATGATCAAGCAAGAGCGAACACAGGGCGTGCTTAGCGCAGCAATCGACACAAGGAAGGGTCCCGCGTAAACGAACCTCCTGAAAATGGCAAGGCTGCCGAAGCGCCCGACACCGATCGCACTAACGAAGGGCCCAAACAAGCAATCAGATGAAACGTCCAGCCTGATCGCAAACGAAATACGACACTTACCGGGCCATGCGCCTCACACCAAGCCAAGGAGGGAGGAACTCGCACGGCGGTGCACATGACCTCCGCCAGAACCGTGTCTGTCAAAAGTGGCCCCCAAGACAATGAGGTCGCCGCAGGACGGGACACAGGATCACTTGATAACTCGAAAAGGCCCTCCGGAGTGGTCGAATGGGGGTGACGGATTCGCGGAGCCTGAGCCGGAAGACGAATGACCAGTCGAGGAAGGGAGGGTGTAGGGGGGTCAAGCGAAGATCGGGAGACGACTTCGACACTCCCATCTAGAAATGTGGTGATCCCGGGAAGAGAAGGCGCTGGGGAAACAGATGGGGGCACGTCCAGAAACGCCACACGTGCCCGATCTTCGGCGGATAATCGCGCCAACCCTTGGTCGCGCAAAACCTGAGCAGCGGAGGCGGAGGACGCAGAATTGTGTCTGAAGGACGACATGAAGGAAACAAAAAAGAAATGGAGGAGAAAGACAGCCAGAATTTTTTTTTTTTTTCAATCTCCGAGATCCTCCAAATCACCCACATGGACCCACAATTGATCTGGACCCCCACGAGCCCCTCACGTGACCGCGCGCGACCCAGAAAGGAAAACAACCACCACACCCGCATTTGAACCTTTTTCCGCGTCTCGGTGGCTCGACGCTTGAGAGGGGGTAATGTCACGACCACCCCTAACGCACCTGACGTACCCAATAAACGAGCCTTATAAGGCTAAGGCACAGAGCCCTGTGCCCAGCCTTGCAAGGCTCAAGTAATCAATTCTCGGCCACCGGCATTAATTCGTGCACCAAATCCCCCTTCAACATTCTTTCAGACCTTTCCCATACCGGGCTCGGAGATATCCGATGGCCCCTTCTCATCATCTGCCCCGTCGCGCTCATCATCTCCCGCCTGTCACCTGACCAGAGCGCCCTCGGAGATTTCCGGCAACCTCTCATCATCATCTGTCCTGTCGTGCTCATCGTCTCCCACGCCTCCTCCCGCCTCCTCCCGCCCCATCAGCGCTTCCTGGTCTGTGCCCCTCGGATATTTCCGGTAACCACTTCCCACCCATCTGCCACAGGCAGCTTCCCTCCTTGCTCATTGTCTCCCACGCCTCCTTCCGCCCCATCAGCGCTTCCTGGTCTGTGCCCCTCGGATATTTCCGGTAGCTGCTTCCCACCATTTCCACGTCAAGCACATCAAGGCTGTCCGAATTACATACATTTTACAGAGCTTCAAATACATTGTCCAATGCTATTGTGCCATATAGACTTTTGATTATCCTACGTCTTCCATAGAGTAATATTCAAGATTGCGGGAAGGAGGTCAAGTCACATGCATATGTTTAGGGTTAGGGTTTTAAACGGTGGTTGAAATAAACAGAGTTGAGAGAAAGAGCGGAATTGAGAGAAAGAGCGAGCTACTAAATTTGGCTGTGTCAAAAGTGCCTTAAAAGGAAAAAGCAAGCCATGCTGCATAAAACAAATACCGTAAAAAGAAACAAAGAACTCGATTCACAAGCCTTCGCTTGCCGCCAAGCCACCATCATTGGAGTCTATGCTACTGCGTTCACCTGCATTGGTAATTGTATCCTGTTCATCATGTGCTTCCAGAGTGGTGTTCTCCCCAGACTTTCGGCGGCGTCTCCCGTTGACGTCATTTCTATTGTCATTCCTATCGTCGTCGTCGGTGTCAGAGCTGGTGGACATCCTTGAGTTGCGACGAGGACGTTTCTTTGACAGCTCAGAGCCAGAGTCATCGGATTGAGTGTTGACTGTTTCGGAGCTGGATATCTTCCTGGACCTTCGATCAGATCCTTCCTGAAGCCTTGTGCGTTGGCGCTTCTTCCCATAATCAGAGCGACGGCGACGCGGTGGGGGAGCCTCAACATTGCCATCCTCGATTTCTTGGTCACGTGCAGAATCGAGGGCCTCGAATTCAGCTTCTGAGAGTGTCTTCCAAAAGATCTTGCCACACCGCCATTTCCGTAGCAGGGCTTCGAGTTCAGTCAGGGAGCTAGTGGCGTCGCTAAGGTTGCGAAAGGGGATTTTGGACGGCCATCCCTCAATGATGACACGATGCCGGCGAACGACATTTCTCCAGTACTGCTTCCACTCCATTCGGGCAGTGGAGTCTCTTGTAATGTCCTCTGTAGCAAGATTAAGAACAATTATGTACTGATGAATTCAATTTACTCACTAAGGCCCGTATTAATCTCGTTGCGAATGTCAGCACGAATAGACGACACTCGTTGCTGATGGTTCTGTGCTGCACCTATTTTATGTAATTGTGTCAGTGTCGTACTAAGGTAAGGTAGATAAATTGAAGGGCACCTTTTATGCCAGACACGGCAAAGCCTTCCATTTTTCCGAGGAAGTCTTGTGTGTCAGTCTTCATGGCACCTTCGAGGAAGTTCTCCACGCCTTGTGTTGCAAAGGCGACGCCTGTGAGTGGCAAGTCTGTCGTTCCACGTGCCGAAAAGAGCATCGTTTCGACGCCGGTACGAGACTTGAGGTTATTGAGCTGCAAATTTAATGAATAATATATCATGAACAATGGAACATTAGAACTTAAACTTACCTCACTTTCAATGGCCGACAATGTATGAGTAACATCGTTGATGCGGGAGCGCACAGAAATACGCAGGGCTGTGGCTTTTGTAGCCTTGCTTTCCTCGAAATCCTTGACAATCTTCTTGCGCTGCTCGAATGACAAAGCATCGTACTCATCCTTATGAACACGAACAAGGTCTTGAAGAATTTCCTTCCCGCGTAAAGTCGAATTTGATGCTAGAAGAATTATTAAAGCTAAGCAGACAGAAGAGCGGAAATAAGCATACTGTTCTCCTTGTCCTGGGATTTTTTCCAGCAAAATGCGTTCCAGGCGCTAGTCTTCTTCCGTTGGACGAGAGATATTTGGCGCCCCATGTGGAGTTCACTCTGTACGCGCCGGACGGACTTATGGTGGGATGCTGCCAGGTCGGCCGCGGCATCGTCGATTTGCGTCCAAGCTTTACCCAATGCATTGCGGTAGCTTTCAGCTGCAGCACGTCGGCGAGCATTGAGTGCTTCACGGGCCTGGGCACTCAACTGAGGTCGAGATGCTTGTTTCCGTGCAGCGGGGCCCTGCGACGAGCTCGATGGCCCTCCAACGGCCTTGTAATACCGAGTGCGCATCCTTGAACAAAGGAAAGAAACACGCAAGTCGAAAGTCGAAACAGGTTCTGGGAGACCTACCGGTGCAATTTACCCCAATTGAAGATAGACTGTTTAAGGAAATTTGAAACAGTGAACCTAGCTTGGCGTAAACATATTGAACATGAACGGGTGAGAAAAAATGAGGACAGACCCCTGGCGCCACAAAATTGCGAGCGTTGATTGACTGCAATCGGCCCTTGACACCATTCTTGGTAAGTCTGCAAAAATGTTGTGGGTATCGGCAAAAACAAAAGTCCCTTGTTCACTCAACGACTACCGGTCAACTATGTACCTGCCAAAACCAATGGGACAAAATTAATTACATGGAAAAAAGGGCGATCAAGAGGGCAAGAATCAGGACGACAATGGAAAGAGTGAACCCTGGTTTGAATTTCAAATCCTGCGGCTAAAAAAAGACTGTCAGTGCAATGCATAAACATTAGCTGAAGGCGTACTTTAACGTCCACTCCAAGGTCTTCCTGCAATGACTTTGACAAGTTTACTGCCTGCTCGTAGCTCAGTCCCCAGTGTTGATTGCGGAGGGTCTGTTCCCAGCGACTGCTTCGAACAGTCTGGGTGAGAGTCCGCAGACGCGGAATCATTGCATCGTCCAAGTGAAACCGATCAAGGACAGCATCCGTCCGAAGCCCAATGCTTACTATAGCACCCTTAAACCCATCCACGGTGCTCGGCCTCGGCAGTAGTTTTCGAGCAGCTGACAGTCAAAATTTAGCTACTTGCCAATGCCGTAGATCAAAAGAATTCTAACCTTTTTTGGTAGCTTTGACAGCATTGGCCTTTTCGTCATATTGGGAAGCCACGACGGCTGCCTCGCTCCAATAGTCAGGGTCCTCGTCATCAGATATTTCGATAGGTCCTGAGATCCGAGAGAGAGCAACGGCTTGGGGTTGGACCGAAACTTGGGGCTTGACAGCGGCTTGGGACTTTGGGGCAGTTGTAGAGGCAGCAGCTCGTGTGGTCATCTCCTGGATGGCAATGTCTTGAGCGAGCTCGGTAGCTCTTCCTGCACGGCAAGTGCAACGAATATAGGCACCTCCTGCTGTTGAGGTAGGAAGGTGCGAGGCACCATCCAATTGTAGCTTTGTGCTTGCGCCTATGAAGAGTTAGAATCTTTTCAATAACGAACATTGACACATACTCGGTGCCGGAGGAGCGGGTGCCAGAGGAGCGTGAATTCCCTCTGCAGTGCAACGCTTCTCAAAGCGATGCAAATAAGGCAGTGCGATGTCATGGCCAAAGGATTGAATGAGGAGAGCGATGGCCTTCGAGAGTTCCTTCCCGCCTTCAGCAAGCTCGCGAGGGGAGGCAACAACATCAACTGTGATGTTCTCAGCTGACATGTTCTGGACTGGTTGAAAGCCAGGACAGTGAAGAAGGAGTGATACTCCTCCATCTATCCTATCGAGTGTTGTAACCTGTAGTAACGATCTGTACAAAGCCTTTTGAACAAGAGAAGGACATACGGCATCGAGAACATCGTGAAATGTATCTTTCAAAATGTTCTGAATTTCTTGTAACTCAGTCGCCTTCCGATCACCTCGGCCGTGAATGTCTAGATACATTGGATGGAGACCGTTGGCTTTCCTTGTGGCAAAGTAATCCTGTCGGCTTTGGCCATGACGGAGGAGGGCCCTAGCACTAGCACGTCGTTCTTCATAAGAAAAAATAGTAGAGATAGACGATGATGAGCAAATTGCAGCGACACCAGAGGGGTTGTAAACTTTGGAGCTGGTTGGCATTCTGGTCGATGTTAGCAACGTGTATCAAACGAGGACTTGATGATCGCAACTTGAATTTACTGTTTGTCAAATCTCACAGAACCAAATGTTTCAAAAATAGAAACACTCCGAGTCTGGGTGTCGCATCCTCAACAAATGTACACCACCAACCAAAGAATGGATCTAGAACAATTATATTCTTAATAAGGTCTTCTGCAGGAACACTTTAACCAAATTTTTCTATCGATCCACAATATGACTATCAGTTTTCCTCCACCGGTGTTTTGCATTTCGAAGGGACGTCATTCAAAGAGAAGTGATGAAATATATATTTGATGATTATTGATGTGCTGGACTATCTACTATCTTCTAAATAGCTGCTATGAGGTCTCACTCTATTTGATTCAAATAGAGGTCAATGATATGTTCAAGGATTTCTCTTACATCTCGATCATCTAATCTATCTACCGTGAGGTAGAACTGCTTTACAATTTAAGAGCTCGTAGTCTGAAAGTTAACAGCTAGGTGTTCATGAGGTTTTTAACATTTACTGTATGATAATTTTGTTCGTTCATTTTTCATTTGCAGACATGCTTGCACATATATTGTGGGCATCCAAATCAAATGTGAGGTCAGTGAGTTTGTCGTTCGTAACTTTGACTTTCCATCTACTTCTGATTTGTGATTACAACTAAATAAACATGGTGTCGTCTTCTATTACACTTTAGTCTAGTCTGTTAATGTCAATACAAAGTCTGTCACTCTTTCAAGCTCTCGATCTCCATCATCGCCAGCTGCATCATTGTCATTATCATCGACATCTGACACTTCGATGCCACTCTCATCCAAACTTGCCTGTTCCCTGCCCATACACAAACTTGACGAACCGGAGGGCAAAGCCTGACTTTCCAAACCCACCATTGAACCAGCTCGTACCCCAATTCCATGCATACCTGTGAAGTATGGCCGCTTTTCTATTGCATCAAGGCGGCGTATATGCATATTGTTGACAGCGCGTCGAAGACTCCACCTGCGCTGCAGTACCGTGCAAAGTGTTGGATTAGATAAAGATAGCTCCATGATGGCTTTCTCAGTGTGGACCGTTTCATCATTGATTGAAGTGCGGAGTCGTCGCATTTCAAGATTCAAACGGTCTATCTCCTCTCGTGCTCGGCACAATTTGAAATACTTTACTGTCGCTTCACGTCGTGCTGGCTGGGCCCAAGGTTCATCACGAATATCCTCTCGGGAGTGTCGCATAAGATCAAACTCTGCAAGGAAACTGTAATCGACAATCTCCTTCCACGAGAGAGATGGGCATGGAGGATCTAGCCGAGCGGCTTGGGTATTATACCGGTTCAGGGCATTCCGGATTGCCTCCGACCTCCGTTGAAGGGCCTTCCCAATCTGGCGACGAAGTTTATAGCCTATTGAGTATAGTAAGCCTGAGTCAAGAGCTTCACATGTGGTTGCATACCAGTTCCAGATGTACTCATTTTCGTAAGTTCAAAGAGCCGCATGACGACTAATCTTTCCAGCTCATCCAATGCCTTAGTATAACTTGTCAGAACGTTTTGCTGGTAATATTTCTTGTATTCAGGAGAAGATTCAGTCCATCGCTCGCCGCGGCCAATATCAAGCCCATTTTCGAGAGTATGGACATGAGTCTCGGCATTTTGGAGTTTGACATAAGCAGTGTCCACACGACGCCGTGCTTGGTTAATCAGGATATGAATGTCGCCTCGGGCGACTGTCGTGAATACTGTGTTTGCCGCAGTGTGGGCGTCCTTCCATTCTTTCCTGTCAAGGAGTTAGCGCAACTAAAGGGAGCCGAAATTTGTCTGACCTGCAATGTGAAAGATCATTCAGGGCATTGACATATTGGGCCTTCAGGGCAACCGTAGGCGAAGGGCTTTGAAGACCCTCTAAATATGCTTTCTCAGCTGCGAAATATGCCTCGAAGTCCTCGCTCCCTATCCCAACAGTCTCCCGAATGATTTGGAGCTCAGTCTCCAGTGCTTCGATGGCAGAGGTGGCTTCACGGTAATGATTTGATATATACTGGCCTTAAAAAGGTATATCAGCGAAGACATCAGAGGAGACTTAGGAGGCGTACTCAGGTTCGCATATTTGTCTTCATCCCAAAAATTGAAATGTTCCTCAATGGCTTGATGTCGATGAAACCGGCTAGCATGGCGTGTGCCCCTCGCAAGGTCGTTTGATGAAGAAAATACGTGCTCGCAGCCCTCACCTTCAGAATGCCCAGTGCCTTTGATATACATAGGATGCCATTTGGTTTGGCAAAGACGATTGTGCGCATGCCCATGGAAAGCACCGCACATCAATTGGAGTAAAGCTTCTTTGACTTTTGGTGCTAACGTAGTGTTCTCAATGGTGGCAGCAAAAGCGCATCCGATATCATACGCGCATCCAATCTTGATGCCAATAATATCAATGAGTCGGTGTATGATCGCGAGGGCATACTTCGCACTATGCTCGATTAGTGAGCAACGAAAAAAAATCGAGATGAAAAAACGAACAGTTCACCACTTCGTATCATATCGCACCCGAGCAAAACCACTCGATGGCGGCAAGAGGCAATGAAAATGCCAGATTCTTCAAAAAGGGCGAACATTTTTTTTCGTTCCTCGGGACCGGCATTTCTCCATCTATCAATACATCGTATACCACCTGAGGCACCGTTGTCTTCTACGTCTTCCCAGTCATCAGCATCGTCATGAGCATCGGGCTTTGTAATCTACATGAAAAAGGGTTCAGTGATGGGCAACAGGGCCAAAAGAATGCTTACAGGGCGCGATGAGACCTCATCTTTGAATTTATCCACCTCATCCGGCATTAGCCAGCGATCAGAGAGTGGATTTCGCGTATCAACTCGTTCCGAACCACCCCGTACACTGGTTCCCAGCCGTTTAAGCGAGTTATTGCCATCAATAGAAACAAAGCAAGAGAACTCGAGTTCGGGCTCATCTTCAAGCTTATAGAAGCAAGGCGGGCAAGATCGAAGTAGGCGGGAGTTGGGGCCATCGTAGTTGAGGCTGACATTGATCAGGTTGTCGACGCGGCGGCAGAGTTCCAGATATGCATCAAAAGCGATGGAGAACATTCTTGGCAGGGATGGGGAGTATGGTACCTAATTCATTATTGTCAGGATCGTGAAATGGGAAAGATAGGCGGCTTACGTTGTGCAAATGGCATAATGTTTTACACTGTGCCTCAATGCTAAAGCGAGGAGATGTCCGATGTGTTTGGCGATAAGTGGCTAGAGCTCGTATAGAGATAGCAACGGTTGGATGCAATGGAGAGCATCCGAGGTAGCCGTGCCGAATTAGAGTCTCGTTAGGGTAGATATCCCCAGGAAAGCCATGCAGGCTTCCCAGGTGCTGAGCTTGAGACACATGATCAGCACACAAACATGAAATAGAATATTGAGCACACTCACAGAAGGAATCAAGCAAATGGATATGATAAACGACATCACTGAGGGGGTTGGGAGCATCGACATTGGGCTCACTACTATCTCGTGCGCTGAATTCAAGGAAGGCTTTGACTAGGTAATCCATCTGGGCATCCCAACTGCTTGCAAGGATTTCTATTCGATCACGACGGGTTCTGGGATCTATATATTTACTGACATGCAATGAGCATAGGATAATATGTTGAGAAAGCGACTTACTATCCAGCTGACTGTGCAAGTCCTGCAGCAAGATCTTCGAAAACCTCGAATTCTCCACCCTCATGGCTGATGTCAAAGCCCTCTTCCCCTGGTGGTACCAGATGTTCAACAGCTGCAACGTCATCCCCTGAGTAGCCGCCATCCAGGTCCATTTGTTCTACAGCATCGCGCTCTTCTTGGGAAAGTGCTAGAAGAAAGTCAGTTGATAGGATAGTAAAATTCAGGCTTGGTCTCACCTTGTATGGCACTACGACGTTCCTGTGTCTGCAATGCACGCCGCTCCGCCTGTTTACTGGCCGGAAGTGAAACAGTATGCCGCTCAGTACGCCGAAAGCCATGTCGTACAACAGAATTTCTGGTGGTCTTGAGTTTAGTTGATTTCGTCACTCGATGGCTCATTTGCGCAAAGTAGCCAATCAGCCAATCAACCGATTATCCGACGAAGTGGCAAAGAAATTGATTATCTACCCAATGGAAGACGCAAGTCTGGGAAGAACAGCAGTAAGGGGAAAAGATGGGCGACAGTTGGGGCACAGACCAGAGAGTGCTGATGGAGGAGGTGAGGAGGAGGTGAGGAGCAAGCGAGGAGCCCTGATGGGGCGCTTTGAACCCTAACCCTAAAAGTATATGCATGTGACTTGACCTCCTTCCCGCAATCTTGAATATTACTCTTTGGAAGACATGGGATAATCAAAAGTCTATATGGCATAATAGCATTAGACAATGTATCTGAAGCTCTGTAAAATATATCTGATTCAGACAGCCTTGATGCGCTTGATGTTGGTATAATGGGAAGCGGCTACCGTCCTTCGGATATTTCCGAAGGGCGCTTCCCAACCATGCAGGCGCTTTAAAACCCTAACCCTAAACATATGCATGTGACTTGACCTCCTTCCCGCAACCTTGAATATTACTCTATGGAAGACGTAGGATAATCAAAAGTCTATATGGCACAATAGCATTGGACAATGTATTTGAAGCTCTGTAAAATGTATGTAATTCGGACAGCCTTGATGTGCTTGACGTGGAAATGGTGGGAAGCAGCTACCGGAAATATCCGAGGGGCACAGACCAGGAAGCGCTGATGGGGCGGGAGGAGGCGGGAGGAGGCGGGAGGAGGCGTGGGAGACAATGAGCAAGGAGGGAAGCTGCCTGTGGCAGATGGGTGGGAAGTGGCTACCGGAAATATCCGAGGGGCACAGACCAGGAAGCGCTGATGGGGCGGGAGGAGGCGGGAGGAGGCGTGGGAGACGATGAGCACGACAGGACAGATGATGATGAGAGGTTGCCGGAAATCTCCGAGGGCGCTCTGGTCAGGTGACAGGCGGGAGATGATGAGCGCGACGGGGCAGATGATGAGAAGGGGCCATCGGATATCTCCGAGCCCGGTATGGGAAAGGTCTGAAAGAATGTTGAAGGGGGATTTGGTGCACGAATTAATGCCGGTGGCCGAGAATTGATTACTTGAGCCTTGCAAGGCTGGGCACAGGGCTCTGTGCCTTAGCCTTATAAGGCTCGTTTATTGGGTACGTCAGGTGCCCTAACGACCACCCCTAAAACTCACATCCCACTACGTTTTCCCACGCACGCCCACTGTATATAATATGACACCACTTCTTTCCTGACTCTTTACCTCGATATTGCTTATTGTTACGACCAGTCTCTGTTCTCGATTCCTTTTGCTCTCAATCTATTCTGTTTCTCTTACTTGTATCCCTTGAGCTCCACACGTTCTCATAAACGCTCTTGTGAACGCATTCGTCGACGACGCTCACGACCTCCGGATATCCCATTCAAAGGCCGTCTTCCTCGACGAACGTCAGGCCTGTCCGCTTCGGTGGTTCCAGAACAACTCTGTAACCGGCGTGTTACACAGGTCCTAACAGCTCACCGCCATCGACCTGCCATGGTTTAAAAAGGAAGCTATCGCGCAGCAGGTCCAGCAACCGCAGTGCAAAGTTACTCAAGAGATCCTCCACGACTTTTGCGAGACCCGCAATTCGTCAAGCGAAGCCTCTTATCGAGCTGCTCCGCCCCACCAGGGTTCCCTGAGTGGGATGCAATCATCAGAGGATCGGCCATTAACCTTAACGCGTCTTCTCCTCCTTCCACTCCGTCCTCCCTCCTAAAGAGGAGTCTAGCAGCCTGGGAAGTGGGGAGGGTCCGGGAACGGGGAGTTGGGAGGGTCCAGGAACGGGGAGTTGGGCGGGTCCGGGAACGGGGAGTTGGGCGGGTCCGGATCTCAGTACTTTACACTCCCCCTGGTGTTCCTCATGGAGTCCATGGAGTCCGCGGAATCCCCGTGGATTCCCTGTGGATTCCCCGTGGATTCCCTGTGGAATCCATAGACTCCATGAGGAACATTCAAGTCCATAAAATTTTTACCAGTCCCCTACAATATGAAGAGGAATCCGTGTGGAGTCCGCATGGACTCCGCAAACCTGGACTTGGGAACACTTACCAAAGTCAGTCCTCTCTCTGGGCATTGCGCTCAAGAGACAATGATATATCACTGAAAAAAATCATGTATTTTCTACTCTACAACAATAAAACAACAAAACAAAAACAAAGAGATAAAGAAAGCGGTGCTGGGGTCGTCATCATCGTCGTGGCCATGGTGGTGGTGGTGAGGTTGTTGTCGTCGTCGTGGCCTTCACGGGTCGTGGCCGTCGTGGTGGTGCTGGGGTCGTCGTCATCGTCATGGCCATGGTGGTGGTGGTGAGGTTGTTGTCCTCATCGTGGCCTTCGCGGGTCGTGGCCGTCGTGGTGGTGGTGAGGCTGTTGTCGTCGTGGTGGTCGTCGCGGTGGCGGTGGTGTGGTGGTGGTGGAATCGTTGTCATCGTCGTGGCCGTGCTGGTGGTGGTGAGGTTGTTGTCGTGGTCGTGGTCATCGCGGTGGTGGTGGTGTGGTGGTGGGTCGTCGCCACTGTCGTGGCCGTTGTGCCATCGCCGTCATCATGCCATTGCCGTCGCCGTCGTCGTGGTGGTGTTGTTGTTATGGTGGTGTGGTGGCCGTCGTCGTCGTGGTGGTGTGGTGGTGGTTTGGTGGTGGTGGTGCCGTTGTCGTCGTGCCGTTGTCGTCGTTGTGCCGTTGTCGTCGTTGTGCCGTTGTCGTCGTTGTGCCGTTGTCGTCGTTGTGCCATCGTCGTCGTCACTGGTCATGGTGGTGTGGTGGTGAGGTCGTCGTAGCCGTCGTGGCCGTCGTGGTGGTGTTCGTGGTGGTGGTCGTGGTGGTGAGGTGGTGGTCGTGGTAGTGCGGTGGTGGTCGTGGCCGTCGTGGTCATGGTGGTGTGGTGATGAGCTTGTCGTAGCCGTCGTGGCCGTCGTGGTGGTGGTGGTGTGGTTGTGGTGAGGTCGTCGCCCTCGTCGTCGTGATGGTGGTGTGGTGGGGTCGTCGCCGTCGTGGTGGTGGTGTGGCGGTGGTGGGTTCGTCGCCGTCGCCGTCGTCGTCGTGGCCGTCGTTGTCGTGGCTGTCGTGCCGTCGTCGTCGTGGCAGTTGTGCCGTCGTCGTGGCCGTTGTGCCGTCGTCGTGGCCGTTGTGCCGTCGTCGTGGCCGTTGTGCTGTTGTGGTTGTCGTTGTCGTGCCGTTGTCGTCGTCGTCATGTCGTGGTGCCATTGTCATCGCCGTCATGTCTTGGTGGTGGTGGTCACCGTCATCGTTGGGGCTGCTGCAGTTAGTGGTGGTGGTGGTCGTCAGCGTGGTGTCGAGAGGCGGGCGCAGTGACACACGCACCATGCGGCTCTCCCCCAACTGGGGTCTGCCCTTGTCTGTTCCCCTTTTTCAATTGTTCCTCGTTGTCGTTGTCATCGTTGTCGTTGTCGTCGTGGTCGCGGTCATCGTGGTCGTCGTGGCGTGATGGTGGTGGTGGAGAAGGCTGGTGGTTTAGGATTTAGGATGTATTTGGTTGACTACGTTACGTAAGTAACTCAGGTTAAATAAACCTCGTCAACTCGTCGAGGAAGGGAAAGGGGAAAAGGAAAAGAGGGGGAATTAAATATTAGAGGTAACAATGGTGCAGCGTGAGCCGTTCACGTGTCACATGCGCGTGCATCATCGTTCTGCCAATATGTAGCCCGCCCTTTGTAACGTTTTAACTGGTCCGGTGGCCTATTGGTTAAGTGTGACCAGTTCAGACGTTCGAGATGGCAGAGCAAGGGTTCAATTCTTGCTGCTGCAAATACTTTTGAATCAAAAATTGCGGGTGAGCCCGGAGTCCTTTCATTCCATGCTGTCCGTGTGGATTCCATGAGCACTTTAATCCGCGCGGATTCCAGGATTCCGGGTTTTCCACACGGAATTTGCAAGGACTCCACATGGACTGACTTGGACTGGACTCTTGGATTTGAGTGGTGTCTCACCCACACATTATCCTCATGGACTCCTCATGGATTCCATGGAATCCGCGGACTCCACAAGGAGTCCATGGAATCCATACGGAATCACCAGGGGGAGTGTAAAGTCCTCCCGGATCTGGAAGGCGGGGCGGGTCCGGGATGACGAGCCGAATCCGTCGGCCGGTGCAAGGTTGTGGGGGGCACAAGTGAGGAGGTGGGGACACCAGAGGGCACTGTTGTTGGCTCTCCCAGACGTACCGTAAGCTCCGCCAGCGCCTGATCTAAACTTATGTTGCCACCAGTGAGCAACTTTAGAACCGGGAGGGCTCGCGCAATATGCGACTGCTTCCGCAACTGCGTGATCTCGGCTGGTGCTCTGTGGAACCTGGGCCACAAGGCTCCCTTCAAAATCAAGTTGGTCAGATGTTCAAGAAACTCAAGGAACTGGGAGACACTTACCGCTCTATCATAAAGGCTTGTAAGGCCAAGCACATTGCGGTGGAGGCGTCAACCTCAGCAGGTCTCACGGTACGGTGGGAAAGGCAGGATATGGTAAGATAGTCTATCATAGTACATTGCGATGTATTTATAGCTCTGAATGTCGCACGGACCACGCCTCGTGGAGGCCATGATGCACGGCTGCATGTGCCCAACTCCCAAATAGCGACGTCCTCGTCGCGATCCGAACACGAACCTAAGCCCGGAAACCAAACACACAACCCTAAATCACCCCAGCTGTACCTAGGCGCGATGGGAAACCGTGAAACGTCTCCAGGCGTGATGCGATGCTGAATGCGCGCTGTATCTGTCCTAATGCGGAAGTGTCGCCAGTGTCTGCATATGCCCCACCCCCACATCGCGACGTCCTCGTCGCGGCCCTCGAACCCATCACCTTTTGCTACCCTCCAGCACCGAGAAAACCGGGTAAAAACAGTTGCAGGTGTCGGAAACAGAAAAAGCACTTTAAAAAGCACCGCAAGGGTGCTGGTGCATGGAGAGTGTTGATTGGATTAGGAAAGGAGAGCCGGTGTTGGAAGTCGCAGATGGGGGGTGTTGTTATTGGCGGTGGTAGGTAGACTGATGATCATGCTTCGTTTACCGGAAGCGGACGGCGATCCAGACAGACAGTTGCGGGTACGAATGCCACTGTCGTCACCAAATGGAGGCGTCAACCTCAGCAGGTCTCACGGTACGGTGGGAAAGGCAGGATATGGTAAGATAGTCTATCATAGTACATTGCGATGTATTTATAGCTCTGAATGTCGCACGGACCACGCCTCGTGAAGGCCATGATGCACGGCTGCAGCGGTACCGGATACATTCCCAGAGCTCTGCATCGATATTGTGGAGTGCAGTGATGAGGGCGTCCATTCTTGATATGGGATGAAGCGTCGATTGATGGAAGGAGCGGTGCGTAAACGGATCACTTGCAAAAGTGTGTGGCGGGAGGTGAAAATTTGCTTCAACATGTGTCATGTGCCCGGGAAGTCTGCTTCTTTTTCCCATCACATGACCGGGATCTCTCAACCTTACCGGATGGATCAGATATCCAGCCTCTCACTATCAATCACCATGTCCCCTTCTACAAAGCAATATGGGAAACAGCGAGAGGCCCAATCCAAGCCTCAATCTTCCTCGTCGAAACCCACATCACCCGCCGAATTGCGATCTGGAGGACCCGAAGTCTCTCGGCCGTCTTCCCGGGCTCTGCCTCCCGGATTTACTCCGTTCACCACCCCGGATGGCACCTATATCATCCCGAACCACCTTGTGCCTGCCACGAGGCTGCAATTATTGGCAGATTTTTTTAAAGAAAATCCCCCACAGGATGAAAGCACAGATGTAAGTGAGCAGCTTAGATGGTTTCCTGTAATATCCTCATCATTATGCCCAGGCTATTCAATATAGCGGATCCGAACTCTATCCGCTCGGTGCCACAAACGTTGAATCCGAACCCGATCCCGTAGGTCATTCTGCTATTCCGTAGCTTATCCGCTCAATCCCGCGCCCGCAGCCGCTGACCGAGCAAGAAATCCTGGCTATGCATGGGGAGGTCCTGGCGGTGATGGATCAGCAGGACATTTCCTACTCTGCTGCGTCCCTGCAGCTTTACTATGCTGCTGTTGCCAGGTTGGAGAGTGACAGTGCCGCCGAGACAGCATTCGGCAATATGCTCAACCGGTTGAATCCTGCCACACATAAGTAGACCTACCGTTGTATGATTTGAGATGATTGCAATGCATTGAGATATTCCTATGAGCTGCATGAAGAAACAACGAAGCGGGGCTACCCCGGATTGGAGGAATAGCATCCGGATTGATCACACACCATCCGGTCCGGCGGCCGCATTGGTGCCAGCGTTCCGGATTGGTATATAAGCGGTTCCGGATTAAATATATACCATCCGGTCAGGCAACCGGATTGGTGCCAGCATTCCGGATTGGTATATAAGTGGTTCCGGATTAAATATATACCATCCGGTCAGGCAACCGGATTGATGCCAGCGTTCCGGATTGGTATATTGCCTGTCCGGGTAGTCAAATTCGTGCATCCGTATACTGTCCCGGACTGCAGGAAGCGGTTCCGGATTAAATATATACCATCCGGTCAGGCAACCGGATTGGTACCAGCGTTTCGGATTGGTATAGTGCCTGTCCGGGTAGTCAAATTTGTGCACTCCGGACTGGTATATTGCCTGTCCGGGTAGTCACATTCGTGCATCCGTATGCTGTCCCGGGCTGCAGGAAGCGGTTCCGGATTAAATATATACCATCCGGTCAGCATTCCGGTATATTGCCTGTCCGGATACACTCTGGCAGCGTAGCGAGCCCGCTGCTGTGGTAACGTACCTTACAGTGTATGAAGTCCGCTGCTCCGTCAACAACAACACACTGTATAGGCGTCCGCTACGACACAGAGGACCCGCTCGATGCGTCAACTACGGTACACTGTATAGGCCCGCTAGAGCGTCGGTCACATTACAGTGTTGTGTATGTATGTGGGGCCTACGCCGACGCCTGAACCCGGCCCTGCACCCAAGCCTGCCAGGCCCAAACCGAGGCCCAAACGAAGGGCCGAACCTGCGCCCGAACAGGAGTCACAACCCGAGCCTCAACTTGAACAGGAAGCTGAACCAGGGTCCGAGTCCGGGTCCGAACCCGCGCCCCCCAAATCAACCCGCAAACAGCAGAGGAATACCTTACCAGAGCCCGAGTCCGGATCCGAGTCCGAACCCGCACTTCCTAAGCCAACCCGTATCAGACGCAAACAGCAGAGGAATACCGTACCAGAGCCCGAGTCCGGGTCCGAGTCCAAACCCGCACCTCCTAAGCCAACCCGTATCAGCCGCAAAGAGCAGAGGAATACCTTACAGGAGCCCGTGTCCGGGTCCGAATCCGAGTCGGCAGCACAACGTAAGACCCCTGGAAACGAAGACATCGATGGATTACCCGCTAGTCCGGACACATCCATTGCAAGAGCGCGCATCACCCGGAAACGACAAGGGAACCCCCCAAACTCAAACCGACCGGTAAAGAAGGCTCCGCCAATCACAGAGCAGCGCGAGCAATCCGAGCCCGGATCGGAGCGGGAATCTGAGCCCCATTCCGAACAGGAGCCTGCCAAAACAACCCGTACCACCCATAAACGTCAAGGGGAAACCTTACCCACTACCCGACCAGTGAAGAAGCCATCCAAGGCCCAACCGGAGCCCGAGTGTCGTACAACTCGGAGTACCGTGCAGGATCCTGCACCGCGTACGCGCTCACAGAAAAGTCGGGACCGGAAACCACTTGCAAAGGCACACAGGAAATGAATTGATAATTTGCTCTCACTTTGAAGTTACAATTATATGACATTTTGCACCAATAACAAACAACAGTGTTGCAAAAAAATGAGTCCGGATATACAATATAAGTCGGTAACAAAAAAAGGAGTCCGGAAACAATGTTTCCGCAAAACAAGGAGTCCGGATGTACAGTATGAGTCCGTGATATAGTACATATGCTCACAAAATAAAGAACCTGCTCATGCCTTCGAATCTGGCTTTTCCGCCGGTTGAGGAGTGGTGCTCCGCGTCCAATGCAACGGCTGACCTTCGCTGTTCAACATCAGGGGAGCTGGGCTCCGGCTCCGGCTCCGGCTTCGGCTTTGGCTTTGGCTTTGCACCAGCGGGGGTGCAAGGAGCATGGCAGCAGCTGCTTGCACTGGCTCAGGAGTCAGGGGAATGATGTTGAGCGTGACGGGCGCAGCAGTGGACGTCCCATCGGATGAAGATGGCGATCCGTACGTCCAGATTGCCTCAATGGGGGGTGGTGAGGCAACCCGGTTCCTGGATCCGTATGTCCGGGTGACGACGGTCCGGGTCGGTGTCGCGCTGCCTGCTGTGGTCTCCACATCCATGGTGGCGGGTGTCGCAGCCACTCGATCTGCTTCTACAGGGGGACTCCGATGCGTGGCCTCGACTCCAGCCACTGGTTCTTCAAGGGGGGCGGGCTGAGGAGCAGAGTACTCTTCAGCCGGCATCTCGTCACCAGGAACATCCATCCTGCACTCCACCTCCATCGCTTCCCCGGGAACGTCTGACTCCACCTCCATCGCTCCAGGCACGACTTCCAGCTCCCGTTCAGCAGGTTGGGGCGAGGGAGTGGGTGGTGGTGCAGGGGCGGCCTCAGGTACCGGGGAGGGGGCGGAGTCCATGGCAGCGGGGTCGGGAGCGGACTCGGGTCCGGGCCCGGGTCCGGGTCCGGGTTCTGGTACTGCCAATGCCTCACCCTCTGAGCCCAGGGGAGACAAGCGTGCTGGGGGACTTCCACCCACAAGTGACGGGGGCAGAATGTCTGCCTGCCCCCAACGGACTGCTGCCTGCGCTTCGGTTTCCTCCATGGCAGCCAGGTCCATGTCCCAGTCGTTGTCGACAATGTTCTGCTCCCTTTCTCGCTCCCACCTCTCCCTTTCCGCCTCCCGCCGGTCCATTCTTTCGTGGATCTCCTTTATGCTGCTACATCCCTCAAGCCGGAGCCAGGCCTCAGACATCTCCTTAAATGCCGCACTGCCCTTTTCCCCATCTGCGCGCATGCCCTCCAACTCGGCCAAGAACTGCCTCTGGTTTTCGAAAGCCATCGTGAGGTCATGCGCCCACTGTTGGTGCTGGTATTCCAGCTGCTCCACCCGCCTTGTGAGGTTCTCCAGAGTCAAGTCCGTTGTGGCTCCCGTCAGGACTTCAACCCGATGCGCTAGTTGCACCAGCCTCGTCGGGTCGGAGGAAGGTGCGGGGTTCTGGGATCCAGATGCGGATGGGGCTGCAGGGTTCCCGGACCCGGACCCGGACGGCGGTGGCTGGATCATCCGCGGGGCGACGGATGGACCCGCAGCTGCTTTGAAGATTAGTTTGGGCACAGAAGGGGAAAGAAAATTGGACTTTACTTCGCACAACGGCCACTTTCTTCTCCTCCTTCCGGATGGAGTGCTCACAGCGGCATTTCTGCACCTGGCAGCCCTCACAAACGTATCCGGATCGCGGCTGGATGCACCGGAGATTTTTGACCACGCATCGTCAGCACCGGGTCGGGTAGTCCTGCCCAGGGAGTGTTTCCCGGACCTGCATGTCTTCATCCGGGACAAACGGGTCTGCTGCGGGCTCCACCGGACGGTCTTCCTCTGCCGCCAGCTCTCCGAAGGTCTTCATTTTCTTGGTAGGGCGGGGCTTGGGCCGATCTGCGGGTGCTTTGCGTTTCCGGTTGGGTCCGGGAACGGGAGGGGAGATGGGGTGCGCCCCAAACGCTGGGCTGACCGTCGGGCTGCGTGGACGATCGGGTGGCAGTGGGGTGCTCACGCGGGTTGACCGGGCCTTCGCTTCGCGGGCCTTCGCTTGAACGCCCGCAGCCGTCATCATGGTGAGGTGCGGGGTGGACTTCTTCCGATGCGGTTCCTTCTTCGCTTTCTTCGGTTGCGGTCTTGTGCGAGTGGTCCCAGGGGCTGGGGCAGGACTAGGGGTCTGGACTGGGGAAGGAACGGGGGGTGGGGCGGGAGCGGGTCCGGGAGCAGGTCCGGGAGCGGGTCCGGGTCCGGAAGGTAATGGGGGTCCGGGCAGACTTCTGGGGGGCGGATGAGAGGTGGTGTTGACCAGGGGAGGCACTGATGTTGGCACTCCCAAACGGCCTGCAAGCTCTGAAAGGACCCGATCCAATGGCATGTCCCCAGCAGTGAGAAATTTCAATACCGGGAGCGCTCGCGCAATCTGCGACTGCCTCCGGACCTGGATCACTTCCGCCGGTGCTCCCACAAACGTCGGCCACAAGTCTCTCTTCAAAATTAAGTTGGTAAGCTTTTCTAACAACCCAAGTGGGAGACACTTACCGCTCGATCATACAGTGCGGTGAGCCCGAGTGCATTCCGGTACCGGATGCACTCCCGAAGCTCCGCGTCCATGTTGTTGACCCCGTTGATAAGGTGTTGCCAGTTCATTCTTGCTACGGGTGCGCTGATTGATGGGGGGTAGACGTACACGGATCAGTCGCAACAGTGTGTGGCAGGAGGTGAAAATTTGTTCAACATGTGTCACCTGATCAGCCGGCGCGCTTCTTTTTCCCATCACATGACCGGGGATCTCTTCCGGATCGATCAGATATTCAGCCTCTTACTATCAATCATCGTGGCCCCTTCTACCAAGCAATATGGGAAACAAAAACAAGCCCAACCCAACCCCCAATCTTCGTCGTCCAATCCCAAATTGCCCGCTGTCTCACAATCCGGTGGTCCCGAAGTCTCTCGGCCATCTTCCCGGGCTCTGCCTCCCGGATACACTCCGCTCCCCACCCCGGAGGGCACATTCATTATCCCAAATCACCTTGTCCCGGCAGCAAGGCTGCAATTATTGGCGGACTTTTTTAAAGAAAATCCCCCACAGGATGAAAACACAGAAGTAAGTGAGCAGCTTAGATGGTTTCCTGTAATCTCCTCATCGTTATGCCCAGGCCATTCAATATAGTGGATCCGAACTCTATCCGCTCGGTGCCACAAACGTTGAATCCGAACCCGATCCCGTAGGTCATTCTGCTATTCCGTAGCTTATCCGCTCAATCCCGCGCCCGCAGCCGCTGACCGAGCAAGAAATCCTGGCTATGCATGGGGAGGTCCTGGCGGTGATGGATCAGCAGGACATTTCCTACTCTGCTGCGGCAATCCAGCTTTACTATGCTGCCGTTGCGAGGTTGGAGAGTGACAGTGCCGCCGAGACCGCATTCGGCAATATCCTCAACCGGTTGAATCCTGCCACACATAAGTAGACCTAGCATTGTATAATTTGATATCATTGCAATGCAGTGAGATGTTCCTATGATCTGCATGAAGAAACAACGAAGCGGAGCCGCCCGGATCGTAGCAAATGGAATCCGGATTGAATAATTTCTTACCGGACAGGCGACCGGATTGTATGAAAAACATTGGGATTGATCATATACCTACCGGACAGGCGACCGGATCGTAGAAGATGCATCCGGAATAATTATACGCCCACCAGACAGCCGCCCAGATTGTAGCAAATGGCATCCGGATTGAATATTTTCTCACCGGACAGGCGACCGGATTGTAGGAAATACATCTGGATTGATGATATACCTACCGGACAGGCGACCGGATCGCACAAGATGCATCCAGAATACGTATACGCCCACCAGACAGCCGCCCAGATCGTAGAAAATGGAATCCGGATTGAATAATTTTTTACCGGCCAGGCGACCGGATTGTACGAAATACATCCGGATTGAATCTATACCTACTGGACAGGCGACTGGATCGTAGCAGATTGAATCTACATTCACCTTCCGGACAGGCGGCCGGATTGCCATATTACCTGTCCGGATCCGCAGTCATACGAGTGCGTCCGCAATCGACGAAATCTGCTGTCCCGGATGGCAGGGAGCGGTTCCGGGCTGAATATTTACATCCGGTTACCGGATCCGCGGTCAAGAACCGGCTGCAGTGGTAATGGTTTGAGGATGAGTGCTCTCTGGGCGGTGTACCGAGCCCGCTGCTGTGGTAACCTACCCTACAGTGTATTGGACCCGCTGCTCCGTTAACCACGACACACTGTAAAGGCGTCCGCTACGACACAGAGGACCCGCTCGATGCATCAACTACGGTACACTGTATACGTCCGCTAGAGCGTCGGTCACATTACAGTGTTGTGTATGTATGTGGAGTCGCGGCGGCGCTGTGTACAACAGCGAGGAGGCGCTGCATGGCCCGTGGTAATGCTCCCAAGCACAGGTATTCATTACAAGTAAGTGATATATCAGAGTGTCCTATAGTTAAAGCCATTTAATGTATCAAGGTATGGCTTGTCATTACAATGGTTGATATATCAATCTGCCGAGGTCTGGTGAAGAGGCAGCCCTCTCTCGGCCATGAAGTTATTCCTTCAAAATGCAAGTTGAGCTACTTGTGATTGTAGAGTCGAGATGTATAGCTTACCGTAGCTGCACTTAGATTGAGGATCTCAAATCACTTCCTCATTTCTTCCTGTGAAATGTGTCATTAAGTGGTGAATCAAGTACCACAGCCTCACAAGTTTTCATACAGATGAAAAGGCTTGCATTATACTTACATTATTGGGTTCTGGGTGAAGGTTTGAATACATGAACTCAGATCAAAGGAGAATCACAGCTGTCTCAACAGCCTCCTCCTCAGTTGATCTGGCTCAAATGGACAGATCGGTTTTAAACATGGAATGGGGGCCTTCGATCGTCTTCACTGGCACAGAAATATGTCCTACATCGTCCGTAATGGCGTGAAAGGGCTGGGAGACGCGACATGTCACACATTGTCACATACGCGTCGTGCTGATTTAACCCCCATGGCCAGACGGTCGAAGGTTTTTTCACCCGCACACACCCCTCAATGTCTCAAACTCGCCGCTTTTCATGGTTATAGTACAATTCACATCTTCTGTCCGGACACTTTTTCATATTTCCACAAAGTGAATGAATCAGAAATCTTATCTAAATGAATTTTCAAGATATCAAAAATCCCTCCAATTAAAAGAAAGACCAAGTGAAAATATTGACTTTTCTCTCTCAGAGTTTTTCAAAGATGAGCCAGGGAGAGAGGAAAGTTCATCGGCGCGCGCACATACAATTTTGGGTGGCCTCTATAACAAACAATGACAATCAAAAATTCATTTGCATTGCCCAGAGTCCCCACAAGTCCCAATAATGGTTTCCCTCGGGGCAGGTCTATCGTCGCTCCCCTCCATCACTCCCATCACTCCCCCGATCGCCTTGGAAGCTACGCACGCAGAGGCCAGGAGATCCTCCCTTTAAAAGAAAATTTGAACCCTATATGCTTAATTTTTCTTTCCGACACCCCCTTGGCTTTAGTTCTTGTTCTCTCTATGCGGGGGTCATCGCTTTTAATCTTCCTTATTGCCTTGTAGGCTAGGGCTTGTGTTATGCTGCTTAGTTTCGCGCCGGTTATTTTGAGGTGGGGTTCTATTGTGTCGTCGAAATTTGGATCTGCGGGTATTCTTGTAGCTTCGTCTGCAAGCTTGTCGGCTCCTTCGTTTCTGGTGTGGCCGTTATGGCCTTTCACCCATCGGCTTGTCAGGGTGTTTCTTCTTCTTAGGCGGGCTATTGTGAGTTTTATTAGTTCCGCATTTTTTGTTTCGATGAAGCCTTCATTTTCGATTCTTTGGAGGCTCGAGGAGACGTTTTGTATAACATATTTTGAGTCTAGTTCTATGAAAAGGCGGCTGTCTATGGGCGCTTTTTCGGCTACTTCTTTTAGGGTCAGTAATTCGGCGGTTTGGCTCGATTGGGCGCCTCTTGTCTCCTTACCTCCATCATCGTGTACTTTCCTACTGGCACCGTAGAATCTCTATTTGTGTCTGATTCTCGCGTCCTTCGTTGCGCGTCCTCCAACCAAGAGATCCGCCTACAGCCTTCAGCTTCCTGTTCACCTCCGGGCCATTCCTTACTACAGATCTTCCTGCTCGTCCTTCCCAAGCCCGTCCTCCATGGCTCCCCCGCTTAAACGCAAACCTACCTCCCTCGCTCCCTCGCCTCCTTCCTCGCCTCTCTCCCCCATTCCTGAGCTTAACGCTGTTTCGTCTTCCGCGATCCCGCTCAGGCGCCCTCCCCGCTCCATCTTCGCTCAATCCTGCCGGGCCTACTGTCTCAGATCCCCAACCTTCCTCTGGGGATTCCCAACCATTTCCAGCTGCCACTTCACATTCCGCGTCAGATCGGGCCTCACGCACCCCCACTTCCTGCATACAGTCCCTCGCTCCCTCCCCACTCGATGCGCCCCCTCCTCCCGAGCTCGACGGCCCCACTCCCTCCAGTCTTCCCTCTTTCTCCTCAACTGAAATTTTCACCGCTCAACACGCTGTCCTCAACTTCCCTCGTAAACCCTCGCAGGATCCCGCTTCCCTCACCTCCATCCTATCCGACTCTCTCAAGCCGTCCCTCCCTCTGTCACCCGCCCCTTCATCCGTTCCCTTAATATCTTGTGCTAATGGCAAACGAAGGGCTCGGTCCACCGACCTCAGCCACGATGCCGACTTCGTCGACAAGATCATCGAATCTGCACGTCCCGTGGCCGGCATTCCTTCCCTCGGGCAGTCCACACGCCCTACGGTTCACTTCTCCGGTGTTCTATCACCCACCGCTACTACCAATGCCTCCTCCCCTCTTCACACACCCTTCTCCCCCGCCTCCCGGACCTTCAGCGACATGTCTGTTATCCCCCCACTCGCCCTCGCCTCACAAGGCAGCGATTCGACTGTTGTCTCCCCTTACGCTGTCTCGGAGTACGAGAAGATTGCGTACTACAACGGCATCACCGACAACGACGACCACCCCAACCTCCTTTACCGGTCTGATCTCTTCACCAATCCCTTCCCCAAGCCCCAGGGCAGATTCGCCAATCTCCCGACCAAGTCGCTTCGAGAAGTCTACGACACCTCGCTCAACAAGGTCTGGCACACTGTCGGTCCCGAGATCCGCGACCTGCTGAAAGGTCGCAAGCTTCGCTATTGGTCCATCGACCCTGCTCGCTTTGTCAGCTACGGAGAGGACGACGAGCAGACTCTCGGTCCACCCGTCATTTGGGTCGGTGTCTATCCCAACTCTACCTCTCCCGACACCGCCCACGAGGTCTCCCAGGACATCCTTGCTCTTCTCGCGCAGAATGGAGTCCAGGATGTCGTGGTGGAGTGGCGTGAGGCCGTTTTGTCCAAGCTTTCAGGTCCACCCCTCATGCGCGTTGTCGGCAGCAACAACCCTACCGCCTACGTCCGTCGTATATTCACTGCCGCTCTCAACATTCCCCTCGCCACCAAGGAGAGGGAGACCGATGATGTCCAGGGTAGCCTCACTCTCTTTTTCCACGAGAATAAGGACAAGCGCGGCAACCCCAGCGATAAGGTGTTGGGCGTCAGCAACTGCCACGTCCTCCGGAAGGACACCACCGTCGACTACGACTTCAAGGGGTCTGGCGCACCTAAACAGTATGTTCGTGCCAACGGAACGCGTCGCTTCGAGCAGGGTTTGGACGAAATCAGGACTCTCATTGGCAACCACGGCATGGTTGCCGACGCCTACATCAGAGGAATCGTCAGGTTGGAGGCGAAGCAGAACCGGGACAGAGATGACGATAGAGAGCTTCGCAAAAATAAAGACCTCTTGCTCGAGAGGCAAGAGGCTATCGCCGAGCTCGAGGAATTCTATGGTGAGGTCAAGAACCAGTGGAGCGACATTGGGCTCCGCAACATCGGTCACGTTCGTTACGCTAAGGCCATCTCCGTCGACATTGAGGGTGGAACACGGTATACGGAGGATTGGGGTGCTTTCGAAGTTGATGAGACGAAGGTCAAGGCCGAGTTTCAAGGCACATTCGTAGATCTGGGTGCGGTTTGACTCATTTTTATCATTTACTTTGTTTAACAAAACTTTATTCAGGAACTGACATTTCTCCCGACAAAGTGACCGCCATGTTCTATCCTCAGAGTTATACCAGGACCGCTTTTAAGTATCCCGACGATCGAAAGCTCAAGATCCAAGGTGTCGTCACGCGCGAGCTCCTCGCCAATCCTGACTTGTTCGACAGCGACAACCGGCCCTGCCTTATCGTCGGGAAAGACGGTACCAAGACTGGCCTCACCTTTGGACGCTATGCGGGCCTCGAGTCCTACCTCTGCGACGAACTCGGTGTTGAGTCCATCGAGCTCGGAATCTACAACTGGGGGAAGAATTCGGGCGTCTTTGCAGACAAAGGAGACTCTGGTGCCCTCATCTGGGACGGCAATGGTCGTGTCGTTGGCCAACTCCACTCTGGCCAGTCGAAAGGCGGCTCGAGCAACTCCCATGTCACCTACGCCACCCCTGGCTGGTGGCTCCTGGAACGTATCAAGCTCCGCTTTCCTTACGCTGTCTTCTTCCGCAACACCTGGTCTGCGTGAGAACAACATTGTTGGCCTCCTACTCTCCATCTCCACGCTCCTTCTCTTTGATCACTCGTTCTTGTATTTTGGGGTGTCCACAGTAAAGATCCACATAGATTACCTATAATTATTAATTAGGCTTTCCGACGACTACACGCTCCTTCTCTTTGATCACTCGTTCTTGTATTTTGGGGTGTCCACAGTAAAGATCCACATAGATTACCTATAATTATTAATTAGGCTTTCCGACGACTGCCCTGTGCACCTGAGCAACACCTGAGCACATTGTATATCGCGCGTGAAATTTCCCAACTCACGATGGTCGACATGACACCCGTAGGGGTTCGCCGAGGCTTGTAATTCTAGCAACAGTCGTTTCTCACTAACAACGCAATGGGCGTCCTTTTTCTCTTCTACGCGGGTCCCTGTTGGTAGATACTGATAGCAAGCTTTTGAGCAGGCTGGATGAGGTTCAATGCCATCGCGGTCGAAGCAGACGTTGCTGGTCAATAAAGACAAATAATGCATTGTTGATTAGCCGACGACGCGTTTTCACAAACGGTATCCGCTGCACTGCACACTGGCCGATAAGCTGGGAACTCGCACACGTGCTGTGTGTGCGTGGGCAGAGCTGTGTGTTTTTATCCGAGAGCCGGTTCCCACACGGGGCATGCGCGCTATGTATGATTTATTTGATATACGCAAGTCGCAACCAGACCTTTTTGTGTTGGGTTTGCCATCCAACGGATGGATGAGATACATACGAAGGAAGGAGGGTACGCGCATGTGAGGAAGCATAGCGATGGAAAGGAAGTAGTGGACTAGGAAGAAATGCTAAAGAGGGACTGATGCCCAGAGATAGCAAAACGGAGACCCAAGATCGCATACCTAGTGATACCTTGACACATTCATCTTACTCGACTACAATACCCGATCACCAGTTGTACACAGGGTGTGGACCTAGATCAAGAAAGAACTCCACACGCCGTCCCTCCAGCACAAAAGCCGACTTCGACTCTCCCAACAGCCTCCGCATCTCCCATTCTGCCGACTCCTTGATCGCCTTGATCGCCATGCCCACATTCAACTCGCCGCTCCGCGCGATATCGTACGCCAGCACCAAGCGCACGCAGCCCAGCGCTGAGGACCGGGTCGCCGAAAGGAGCCGTGCCCAGGCGCTCATGCTATCATTCCACAGTCGGGGGTCGACCGGGGGGTCAAGAATCGACGATGATGCATGTCGGGGCGGGTCAACGATAAGTCTCAGTTCAAGCTTTTCGATGTGTGCCGTTGGTGCGAGGGTGGCGAGGGCGGTCTCGATCCACTGGGGTGGGCCGAAACCACGCCAATTATTGCCTGGCAGAGCAAAGGCGACGTAGCGCAAGGAAGGATTATGCGAGAAGTCGATGTTGATGCCTTCCCAGCCCTTCATCTGTTCATCTGGGGCTTGCGTGTCAATCTGAAATTCTGCAGAGGGATCGAGAAGATGATATGAATGCAGAATTATGACTCACCGGTGGCCTTGAAGGAGAACTGAGTGAGAGCGCTCCCAGCAAGTTTGAGAAGGCCGGAGGGGAGGCTGCTGTTAAGGTGGTCACAGTGCATGATGTGTAACGCTTGGAGTTGTGCGAGGCTGAGGGTGCATCGCGGACTGAGGAACCATTCAATCATGGCCGGACTATTGTTGTACTGCGGGCTTATAGTGAGCTCCTTGATGTCTGTCTTGAACCGCGGGACAGGAAAACTGGCTTCAGGTTGGTTGGGATTCAGATTGGAGCTGGCTCCGGTTCCCTTCCTGAAACAGAGCAGGCCGAGCAGCGAGAGGCGCTTCACACTTGAAGCCGATAGAATATCCAGGAAGTCGCCATCGATGTCGAAAGAGCTGCAGTGGATGAACAGGGAGGCGAGGGTAGGGCGCTGGAGTAGCAAGATAAGGGCATTGCGGACATCGGGGGCGAGCTTCTGCCAGGCGAGGTGCAGGGTTAGACTTTGGATGCTACTGCCAGTATGTGTTAGAAGCCGCAAGAGTTGTGTCTCGGGGGCGCAATCTGGGGAGGGGGAGATGTGTAGTGACAGGCGGTGGATATGGGGGAGTATGTGCGGCCAGAGGGCCAAGTGGTTGTTGAGGCGCTGACATTGACTCTTTTTGGTGATGAGGACGGTGTGGAAAATGTGGGCCTGAGAGGTCGGATACCATGTGTGGGATATGAGAGCACAGGATTGCAAAGTCTTGGGAAGGTCGTCAAGATGCTCGAGAATGAGGTGAAGCAGCTCCGAGGGGAGCCGTGCAGCCATAGGAGGAAGACCAAGTGCCATCGATCAAAGTCTCGTGAGTGGCAAGTGTGCGCGGTGTGGCGTGGAACATGGCAGAAAGCGAAAGAAGGTGATGCCGAGACGCCCACGCATCGCCGCGGCGGAGCTTACATCAGCACGACCCGAGTTTGCTTTGTTTTAGTTGGTTATCGCCGACTTGAAGTTGTACCACCACCATGCTCGTCGACAATCCCGTCCAGCATCAATCCTATTTCTCTACAAGCCTCAATGACTTTAGCGACATATTCAACACTGACCTCTTTGCCCATGATCTCGTCAATGGCACTTTGAACGCCAACAACGCAAACTCCCCTGCTACCGCCTCCTCCTCCCGCGCCTCATCCCCTCAATCTCCCTTTCAGTCCTCCCTCCTCACCCCACCCCAAGGACCCCCTCCGACCGCCTTTCCCGAATACAACCCCCCAAGCTCATTCTTCAATTTTCTCGATGACGATTCCTCAAAGCAGCTCGACCCCATGAGCATCAACATGTCTTCAACGCCCTACGATTTCATCGGCGCTTTTGGTGTCGACGCCGGCATGGGCATCGACATCAACATGGATATGCACGATTTCAATTCCAATCCAATGACTTTTGTTGGTGACACGATGGGTATCGATCCGCAGCTCGTCGGCACACCTTCTGCCCTGAGCGAGATCGCCGAGGAGGACGAGCACGATCACGAGCACAGAGACATCGATGCCGACGCCGACGTGTCTGCCTCCCCGTCCGTCTCATCTGCCGCGTCGTCACCCGCTGTCGCCAAGCCGACAACATCGAAAGCGCGAAATTCCAAAAAAACAAAGGAAAAGGAAAAGGAGGCGGAACAGGAGAGGGAGAGGTTGACCCTCGTCATTCAGCCCGTCAAAGTCGGCGGACACGGCAAAGCACGCAAGGGCACCGTTCAGAGCGGTGGCGTCGTAAAAAGGTCGACTTCCTCGGCATCTTCCGTGATCCTCGAGAAGGACAAGGAGAACACTGGCGCTCCCAGCGTGCCCCCGCCGTCGTACACCCTCCCCTCAGCCTTCACCCCCACCAACCTCTACCCCTCCAAAGCTGCCGGTAAGGCGGCCAGCGAAAGTGGGAAAGACAAGGACGAGGACGATGATGACCTGCCGCAGGACTGGCGGCCCTCGCCAGAGGTCTTCCAGAAGATGACCAGCAAGGAGAAGCGCCAGCTGCGGAACAAAATTAGTGCCCGCAACTTCCGCGTTCGTCGAAAGGGCGAGTTTTCAATCTATCCGCCGTATGAATTTATTTTTAAACCTCAACTATAATCATCTAGAATACATCTCTACACTCGAAGGAGACATTGCAGAGCGCGACCGGCTGCTTGACGCCATCCGCTCCGAGCTCGGCTCGACGCAATCCGAGAACTACGCCCTCCGTCAGGAAATCGCCGCTCTCAAACGCACCCTCCTTGACGGCCGCGGTATCTCCCCCGGCACCCCCACTGAACCCCTCCCCCTCCTCAACCTACCCCCACCCGCACCTCTACCCGCCCAGAGCGCCGCTGCCTCCCTGGCTCTTGCCCAACAGCAGCAGCTATTGGCGACCGCGACGCCCCCGTCGCCCGCACTCACGCCCGCCAACGCCACGGTGCAGCTCCTCACTGCAAACACGCAGAAGGACGCAAGCGCGAGCGGTGGCCGCTTCTGGGGCGGCGCCAGCGGCATGCGGCTGGGCATGGGCGGCATCACGCCCGTGCACCGCGTTGTGCTACCGGAGGTGTCCGTTGCGGATCTCTTGGGCCAATTTGGCGTTGCGAATGCAGGGAAGCTGCAGGAGAATATGAACCCGCTTCTCAATGACGCGACGAAGACGAAGCAGGCAGCAGCGACTATGGATTTGAAGACGCCCCTGGGCTTTGATGGCTTTGCGGATGCGAACCCGTTCACGATGAAGACGCTCGATGCGTACGTGATCTTGTGTCCACTGGGAGAACAGGATACTCATTATCTCTTTTGGATCTCATACAGATACCGCATGCACCTATGGGGCAAGATGGCTGCGCAACACCACTTGCACCAGCAACAACAGCAGCTCCTCCAGCAACAACAACAGCAGCAAGCAAACACACCTGCACATCTCACGGGCCTCGCCGCGTCTATGCGCCCCGCCTTCTTCAAGCCCACCTCCACCTCCTCGCTCTCCGCACTTCTCTCCGGCAAGCATGCGCAGCCCGCACCGCCGTACACCACCACCCCGTCCTCCCCGCCGCCGCCGTATCAGTCCGCTCCGCCGTCCCCCGTCCTGGGGCTGGGCAAGTCCGGCGTCGCAGAGAAGCTCGAGCAGCAGCAGCGGGAACGCGAGAGGGAGCGGGAACGGGAGAGGCAGCGGGAGAAGGAGAAGGAGACGGCGATGTACGCTGCGCTCGCGAGCCAGACGCTCCTGCGCAAACTGGGGAGCGCGTTCTGGGATGCGTTCTCTGGCGGTTCCGGCTCAAGTTCGGGCGCGAGCAGTGCGCTTGGACATGCAAGTGGGAGTGGTACGAGGGCGTGGGATGCGGAGAAGGTGCGGAGGGTGTTGGAGGGTAAGGCTGTGGTGCGTGTGGTGGATGTCGAGGAGCCCCATGCACGCGCGAGTATGCCTGCCCAGGCCCCGATTCAGGCCCAGGTGCAGGCGGAGAGTGCGAGTACGAGTACGAGAAAGTGCTGTACAGCGGCGGTGACGGATATCTTGGAGGAGAGCATGCGGAGTTTGAGCCTTGGAAAGAAGGCCTGAACGGCATGCATTTCAGACGTTAGTGTAGTTTTTTTCATATTTGATGTCTTGCTTTGGGCTGTGGTACGTGCATCTTCTTACTTTGTAGTGTCTTTGGAGACGGGCAGGCGACTGATGGGTATCTCCTTTTTTGCTTTTAGGATGCTTGATCAAGAAGACGAATCAGAAAGAGGATGTACGATTTCGAACTTCAAGATTCGGTCCGATATACAGCCGCTGTCTCCCTCCATCAGCGTGATACGTTGCAGGAGAACCATACATATTAATATCCCACTTTCGACTTCCTCTACCCTCGTTCATGTTTCTTTTCCTCCTTCCCCGGCTCCCCTGTTGCACGCGCGCATCAACATGTCGCCGCCGCCGCCCCACTCTCCTTCCTCCGTTTCCGTTCCCGTTTCCGTTTTACATTTCGCGTTCGTGGATCGAACTGTCGCCCCATCCCCTCCTTTCCGTTTCGTCCTGTCCCGTCTCATTTCAACTTGCATCGGCATCGGACCCATGGCATAGATCGCCCACCCCCCCTCCTCTCAGCATATGCATCCCCATCCCATCGTGGTTCTTCGGAAAGGTGATTCGATCTGACCTATCTCCCTACGTACCTGTGTACATATATAGCATACATACTTAGTATACGCGCGTCACCCTAGGACGCGCCGAAATTCTGGCAGAATACATATTTAATTAAACTGTCGTGTCGTGGCCCCAACAGGGGGGGAATGGGTGACTGGTGCGAAGCGATTGAACGTTCAAGCATGCCGTGTATCTTTCATGTATCCCGGATGACCATGGTATAGATACTTTTTAAGTTTTCGTTCATCATGCTGGCACAGGGGCGTTCCCTGCGCGGAGATGCGTCGCTGCATTACCATGACGGTGATTTTGCTAGACTTACACTGCGGCGGGGCGAGGCCGGTCCATATCCAGCGGGGCCCGCGGCTGGCAAAGGCATCAAGGGCCTCGCGTTCCTTGGGATCATCGAGGCGTTCAGCGGTTCGCTGAGCGACTCGGATGCCAGTGACACCAACCAATAATTAACACCTACGTGTTTCAATTATTCTAGGATGTCTTGAGAAATTGGCGGCGTGCAAAACGTACCACCAGTCAAAGCCATCTGTTCTCCTCCTCGGGCGCTGGGTGTTCCTGCTACGCCACTTGTGCGCTCGCTGATGATGTCGCTTCTCGCGCGAGCGCTTTCAAGGGTTGTGACCATGACGCAGATCTTGTTGTTGTCAAGGTTTCGCGAGGACGTTAGGCTTCTAATGAAGATGGCTATGTCGCGGGGGTAATTGTAGTTCGTCGCTGAACAACTGATCGCGCATGGTCATAAACCAGGACAGTGACACCAGCGTCAAGATGTCAAAGCCCTGCTTCGAGGAATTCACCGCGACACCTACGCAGTGCACGTTGATTGGGAAAGGACTTTTTATCAGGAGCGATAAATGATGGGCGATTTTCATGGACAATCGACGTTAAGGCAATTTGAGCCTTTGACTACCAGCGATCATAGGGGAGAAGGGGGAGGGACCTAGTCTCGGTAAGCATCCAGGAACGAGAAAGACGCGTTGTTCCAGATAAGCTTGGATGGCCCAGGACACAAATGTAAAACAGCGGGTTCGCGAAGAGAATAACCCAAAAAAAGCGAGATCGAAACGAATATAGCGTCTGTTCGAAAGTTACGACGTTGTTAAGGGCGTATTCTGGTTCCGAGGATGACGCGTAAAACACAGCATTTCGCCACGCAAATTCAAGCATATAGACGTACTGTGCTTGGTTGCTGCTTGCCCATCCTTGACCCTTTCTCGCGGGCTTCTTCAGCACGTCCATCAACTTCCCCTCTTTTATCCCTTCCTCCCCGAAATCACACAGGTACTCCAACTGTCCCTCGTTTAGATCGTCGAAGAAGAGGCCGTCGATTCCGCGCGCACCACTCTTTGAAACTCGGGTGTTGTCATCGAGTGCAAATGAACCACGTCTTCCTCGGAGAGATATGACGCTGTAAGGTCGCTAATACGTGGACGAGACGTACGTGCACGGTGAGTTTTCGCGCCAGCCTCTTCCAGCACCGTTTGCTGCACAATGAAAGTATTCTCCGATAAACGTTGCAAAGACGTATGACTATCCCATTCCCTCGCACCCAAGTGTCTTGTTTGAAAGTTGGCTCTAGGATCGAGTGTTGTTGTTGAAGGGCGATGATATATTCTTTGACCTGCGTACGCATGGATCGAGTATTCCGGATTTTCCATGGTAGTTAAGGGAGAGAATGGCGGAAGAACAATCGTTGTCGGTATTAGGACGAATCTGAAACTACTGCTTGCTTCCGTCGCCCAATCAACCCTCCTTCCGACCCTCACTGAGGCCTTCCAATACTCAAATTTATAAAGCTCTCTACATTTCTCCACTCATCGAAGATCAAAGAATAAGGTCCCATTCAGCTCCAATTTTCTGCTCGCCATCACACTTTTTCTACCTTCCGCCTTCCATATCAGTGTCCCAATTATAGCTCCAAAAAATGACCGAACACATGCCCACCACCAGCACTCTCGTGTTGCACCTGCCGAGAAGACAAGACCCAACTTACTCTCCTGTTTCGTAACAGTCGTGCTCAGCTGACGCGCACACCGAGATCACCAGGCCCTCACGCAATTTAATTAAGCGCGTTCATGACTGGGCCCGCATCAGCTGGCTCGCAACGAGCCCACCGTGACCGCGTCCTGTACGTCAGGTGGGCGTCGGCAGTGACCTCGGCTGGTCAACGTTCGCCCTCGGCTGTTCTAGCACCACCACACATGCGTCTGGTAAGGGGCGAATGTCCTGGTGCCAGTTACCATCGCCTTTGGTGTGGACTGATATAAAACGGACATGGGAAGCAGCTTTCCCCTCTCTTCCTGCCCCTCCGTCTTTCCTGTCCACTGGCGACACCAATGCTGCACCTCTGAATCCATGAACTTTGCTCTTTTTTACCTGTCCCTCCTTGAAACTTCTGGTTCCTTTCAGCCGACCGATCCGCTAATGGGGACCTCGCAGACATCGGCTTGCCACTGAACATATTTGGATTCTCGACTTTCTCCGATGCTTTTTCTGATGCTCTCTCGGGCTTTCCTTCATGGCTATAGATCAGCAACCCCGCGGTCGACAACGCGACTTCCACTACACTCCTCCTCATAATCGAGCTAAGGCCTAACACAACACAATCTACATGACTTGTATGGCTAGACGTCACCCTTCGCATCGTCGCAGATACATATGGTAGGCCATTCTTTACGCGGCCGCCAATCCCACCAACGAAGCCGCTTTCGATTGCCAATGCCTTCCATGGATACACATCTTCACCCACGAAGTTTCCCTTCTCCTTCCCACAGACGTTAGACACACGCCACACCACACATCGGACATTGCTCATCACCGGCGGCCGCTTTTGTCACGCCTTGTCCTGCACAGTTATTGTTTCGTCACTCCTGAATGTTTTCTCAGCCTCCCCCTTTCTTGCCTTGTCGGATCTCCCTCTCGCAGCCGTGCTTATCGCCATTTCTAGCGTCATCGACCATGCCTTTCCCAGTCTCATTTCCCTCCCCGTCTCCTCCCGGCGCCCTGCCACGCCCAGTTCCCGACCTCAGCCGCTCTCCAAAGGACTCCTTGCACTTCAAGGGCCTGGCCAGGGTACCCGGATTCGGAAGCGGCAACGGCAACGGGCCCCGGATCGACACGGCAACGTACCGTGCCGAGCCCTTGTGGGGTAACCAAGCCGCGCTCCCACCTGTAATAATAAAACCCAATAACGAATTCGCGTCGCCAAATCACGATCTACGATCAAAGATTCATTCACTCCCCGCACAAAAGATGTCTACTATGGGGTCGGGGGTCTCCGGGGGCCTTGTATGTAGTGGGCCAGATGGAGATCCAGGCGTCATGGCTGAGCGCAGACCTGGCTCGCAGTTGCCGCTTGGGGACGCCCATCGATGAGCGATGCACGGATGCACGGAACGTATACTTTGCTGGCTCAACACACCACAACACTCAATATGGACGCTTAGCTGGCCTCCTTGCTGATCGCTGATGCTGGGTCGGTCCTAGACCCCCCATACATGCTCGTCGTCTCTGTGCTTCGTTCATTCATTTCGGGATTGAATGGATCCCTCCAAGCTTCGCCGGTCCGACGTTGCCTACCTTCACATGTACACCGCCCAGGACCGTCCTGGCCGCTGAAGCATAATGCCCGTCTCTTCTGTGCCGGCGTCTGAGTCTGACATAGCAACGAACCCCCAGGCATGCATGCGTACGCGTCCCATCCATCTTCCCGCGAAGCGACTTCGGGTGGAGATTCCGACATGAGCTTTGCTTCTCTTGTTCATTGTTTTGATCTTGTGTGTGGAATGTTATTTGGTTGTCGCGGCGTCGTCGCGGGTGCTGTTTCTGGCGTCTCGGTGCCAATATGTATCGATGCTGATCGATATCTGTGATGGATGGATCGATCTTTAATGGCGTATGTATGGGCAGGATGCGGGCGGACTAGGAGGAGGGCCTTCCGCGGACGTGGGGGCTTTGCGATAACGGTGCTAAGGGTAAGGATGATTGCACTCGCGCGTACTAGGTGGGAGTGTGTCACAGTCGGTAAAGACAAGACTCCAGTTGTCCCATACAACTAATATTTCGAGTTTCATGGTGGGTGAGTCATAAATTCGTTATCGCATTGCGCTTCTTCGCTTTGATTTCCTTCTTGATCTTTTTGTTGTTACGCCCCTTTTGTTGGTTCGAGCTCCTTGTGCTACGTGCACGAACGGTTTGTGTGATCTTTCTATTAATTTTTGTTCCCTTTCGTCCGTGTGGACTCGTCGCTACACTGCCATTTTTTTAAAATGCACGCTTGCCGTGAGTTCAAATCTAAAGAGCGCAGCCGGCTATTCTTTTGTTTCCTGCCCTGTTTCCAAGTCCCCTTTATCATAGGGCTGTCATTCTCCAGCCATTCACCCGGGGTTCCAGTCCCACTGTTGTCAAAATCAACCTCACAGCCTCCCTTATCTTTTCTCCATGGCAGATAATCTTGTGCCTTTATCTCTTGACAGTCGAAACCTCAAGCCACAGTCAATATCCCCAGGACTCATCCCACCATGCACACAGACACCTTTCGCCTCTCGGTCGCTTTCCCGCTCGGGATAGGGAAGCCTTCCGCAGGACCGCAGTCATCCAACATTCAACACATCTCGAACTTGCACGCATGCATATGAAAAAATGCCACCCTCGTTTTCGCGACCCCGAGTCCTGAGCTTCGAGACCTGATACCGACGAGATAAAAATAGGACGCGTATAGTGCCTACAGCCCTTCTCGACGCTGACTACGCCGACGTTCTGCCCGCCGCGGCGCCCCTTGTGCATGTCCCTGTCGTTCTTCGTTCTTCGTTTCTCTCGGTCTCGGACCCGATGCCGTAAGCGCCAGCCCTCGTTCTTCCATTGCTAAGTATTCTCATCTTCTACACCGGGCCATACGATGCGATGCATATGATACCTGGTGGAGCCCCGCAAGTGGCGCCTTGTAATACATTACTTGTGTGTGTGTATGTTCGACATGATAGAATAGTAGCCGCACAAACTCGGAATGCATACACATGTGTCGCTTGCTTCGCGAAGATACTTGCAATTGAGGAAGTTCAGTGTTGGATATCTGCGCCTGCCGCATCTCCGGGCTTTACAGTGGCAGCCAGCTTCATGACGTTGGTATTCATTCCTCGTTCGGTGCCGGTACGCGCGCGCGAAGCGCGTTTGGAACCTGTGTGCGCGTTCGTTGCCTGTGAGACCATCGACCATATGCATGCTTGAGATGCACATTACAGAAGGCCCGAGACGGCCGAGCGCCAAAAACGGGCAGGATGGGGCATCGATGAGAGGGCCGCACCAAATGGGAATACCTGTCCACGGTGTCTATGTGCGTAGTATATTCCTATGTATTACGTTGCTTTAATTGAAGCAAAATGCGACGATGATGATATCGATGATGTATGTATGTGTGTGCCTACCATGGGCCTCTAGGGGTGCGCTGATTTGGCGGGTCAGTGAACGTGGGATAAGGTTTGGCGGCGGGTGGACATGGCAAAGGGCCGCGGGCCTGGAGGTTGGGGGCGATGGGGATGGGGATGGCGTGGGTGTGGGCCTGGGAGGTGGCGCGTGGGCATACGGAGCGAGCACGACATTCTCGTTAATATTCGGGAGAGGCGTATGTAGATGGTGTATCGGGATAACTATCAACAGGTCGAGGCTGGCAACAACTTTGGAGAGACAGGGCCCGAATATTGCCGGCGACCAAGTCGATGATCGACACAGGGACGGTGGGGGGAGATGAGGTGGACATTTGATTGAGATAGACGCTATTTCGAGTTTCCTTTTTTGAATTTGGGAGTGGAGATGGTCCTGGAAAGGCGGAGGGGTGGACAAGTATAATTAGGTGTGGGGTATGTATGGGGTACGTACATAGAGCGGTGCAGGAGGAAAGAATCGGCTGCACGACGTTGTGCCTGGTCGCGTGGGACCGGAGATAAGGTTTGGTAGGACCCCGGAAGATAGCTAGAGTGGTATTTTTTATTTATATCAGGACAAGACTGAATTTGGACCTGAATTCCGCCTGAGCCTGCACTCGCGCTTTCACTCGCGTCCAACGGGCAAATGTCGTCCTTCTTCTCCTCGTCGTCCTCGTCGTCGTCCTACAAGCCCCAAGCACAGATCAGACAGGAAGGCTTCCACCCGCACAACCACGACAGCGGCACCCCGCCCCCGCATAACAGCAACTACGATCTCTTCAACCCCTTCCTCCCCGACGCCTTCCGCAAGTTTCCATCTGGCCCCGGCCCCAGCATGGACTTCAGCGACGAGCTCGCCTCCCTCATCCAGGGCCCTTCCTCGCACGACAGATCCCAGCCCGACGATCGCTATCACCGCCCCCCACACAACATCTTTGACATCTCCGCCCCCACCCCCGCTGCAAATCCAGATCCCCCCTCATATCCGCCCCACTTCAACCAAACTCTGCCCGCGCTCAACTCGTCTCTTCGCTACGAGAACGATTCTGCCAATTCCCACAACAACCCGCCGCCGTCGTCGTTCCATCCCCACTTTACCCGTCACACCCCCTCCCCCATCTCCAACTCCCACCCTAATGCCCCACCACACTCCCGCTCCAGATCCAGATCCCGTCCGCCCTCCAGCGGCGGCGCAGCATCCAATCCTACCACCGCCGGTAGCATCGGCCCCGCACGCACAACCCGTGCACGCAGGAACAACAGTGTGAGCAGCACCAGCCCACCGCCCGGCCGCCCCCACGCGATCGTCATCCCGCGCTCTCGTGCAGCCACCGTTGGCGGGAACACCAACGGCAATGGTGCGGCGGGGTGGTACATGCCGGGCCACTCTACGTAAGCACTCTGCTTCCTTTCCGCTGCCCCTGTATACTGACCCGGTCCAGCGCCTCGGAATACTCGCTGCCAACGCCCGACTCACTCACCTCGCACCACTCGCACTCTCTGTCCTCGCCGCACATGGCCCATGCCACCTCGCCACACCATCTCTCCCACTCACTCTCTTCCGCCTCTCCCAGTCTCCCCGCCTCCACGCCCTCTACTCACCACTCCCAGAACCAGAACCAGTACACCCCATTTTCTCTCTCGCCCCCGCCCGACTCTCATACACCCAACGGTCTCCATCTCCCTCCCGTATCCGCCCTGCACTCCCTCCATCCCGGCTCCCACCATCAATCCTCCTACCTACACAGCCACATGTCGGGATCCCCACACTCCCTACCCAACATTCACACCAACCTTGCGATCCCGTCCATCCCGTCCATCCCCACCGAGCGCACCACCGCGGGCTCTTCCAATGGGCCGAGCGCTAATGGCAACAATACAGGAGCGAACGCCAACGGGGTAGACAAGCAGACACTACTTGCAAACGAGAAAAGGAGAAGAAGAAGGGAGAGCCATAATGCGGTGGAGCGACGGAGGCGGGACAACATCAACGAGAAGATCAGCGAACTGGCGACGCTCATTCCCGAATGTTTGTTGGACGTTGGAGGTGAGTCGGTTTCGAATTTTCATGTGATTCGACTTTGCGACGTCACTCTGATCGCGCATATATACATACATCCACAAATCAACACATTTAACTAACTCATTCACACAGCACCCACAACTTCAGGGAACGCTGCCCCCAATCCCGCCCCCAACACCAACCCCAACAACCCAGCCTCCCCCACCGACAAAACCCCTACCGACGATCCCGCTTCCCCCCTCGACTGGAAGAAGGATCCCTCCGCGGGCGAGACTCGCGATCGCGACTCGGGCAGCGGCACCCCCGAGGCCGCCTCTGCCCCGCCTGCCCCCACACAGGGCCAGAGCGAGGGCCTCGGCATCGTCAAGGCGAACAAGGGCATGATCCTGCGCAAGAGCGTGGAGTATATCCGGTACCTGCAGCAGCTCGTGGAGGCGCAGGGGGCGCGGAACCGCGAGCTCGAGGCGGAGCTCAAGCAGTGGCGGGCAGGCGGCGCGCCTGTGCCTGCGGGGAGCGGGGATGGGGGTGCGAATGCGATTGCGAATGAGAGCGGAGGGAATGGGGGAGGTGATTCTATGGATCTGGCGATGGGGATGGGGATGTATGCGGGTGGCGGAGGGTATGGTGCGGGTGGTGGTGGCGGCGCAAATAACTTTTTTGGGCTGCCGAGTATGCCGGAGATTGCGGGTGAGGAGGAGGAGGGGAGACGACGGGAAGAGGAGGGAGAAGGGGAGGGGGATGGGATGGATGTGGAGGGGGAGGGGGAAGAGGGGGAAGAGGGCCGCGGGCGCACTAGAGGTGTAAATGGAGTGAGCAAGGCAGGACTCAAGGTTGGGAGGAAGAATGGTCTGAAGCCGCCCGTGAAGGAGGAGGGTGGAGGTCCCGAAGAGATGATGGTGCTGTGACGTGCGCGCCGGTTTCGACCACATCGGTCGGTCGTTTGATATGCTCCCTCTTCGCCTGCGCCACCACCAGCCTGATGCGTTGACTTGATACGATACGAACACGAACGACTCCTCTCGCCAATCCAAAAACTTAACTTATTACTCCGACCAGATATCGAGGCTCTGCACGGCGCCCCACCTCCCGCACAAACAGATCTGTCTCTTTTGATCACTCAGTCCTTGGCCCACGCACTGCACCCTGGAACTCACTCACTCGCTCAACGACTCCTCTCTGACGCCACACGTCCACATTCACGCCGTCCTCTGTTTCTTGTTTATGCCCCCTCTTTCACTTGCTGCTTGCCTTTCCCTCTTGTTGTACATATGTTTCCATTTCAGCCGCACACTCTCCCCTCCCTCGCCTTTCCCAATCTTGCGGGTGATGCGCATATTTTACCCTCTTTAAATTCCTGCGCATGCATATCACTTGCTAGAGCAGGTTTCACGAAGCCTCCCCCTCCTTTCCTTTGTCTCGTGTCTCGGCGCGGATGACCGAAGACACAGCATATATATAGTTTGTCGTTTGTCCTGCCCTCTCCTCCTCATCCTCGTCGTCCTCGGCTACCCACCCCGTTGGTGTAACCTTAGGTATATACTGCTAAATCACGCACTCGCACTCAATCTATATACCTGTGTACAGTACAAGTGTGTTTCACCTTTCCTTTGCTTATCAATGAAAACGAATGCGAGAAATTGTTATAATGCACTTCGGGGACATCTTTAAGTCTAGGGCTACATGGACTGCTTATTCTTAGACTCGCCTCTCCTTGAGCCATACATAATATGTATATGACAAAATATGGATGACGCGCCCTCTGGCACGGGTACACGGAAATCGCAGCACTGCAAACTGGTGATGGCTGATTGGATTAGTTCTGAGTTCTAGGTTGTGTCGTCGCTGACTGAGCCTCGCTCGGTAAAGGAGTGGGTGCTCGTCTTGGTCCTCGCGATTGGAGGTCTTCCGGAAGTGCAATGACTCGATCGGATGAGCAGTGTGTATAATAATAATACTAGTCATAATTATAACATGTGAGTTGTAACGATTGTATGTGCGTGCGTGCGTGCGTTCAGGAGACAGAAACAAGACCGCTAACCCGTAATTTGGCGCAGCACACAAGGCAACCATGTGGACGTGGGGCCCAGTGTCTGTTTAAATAAATTAGGCTAGAGGAGGATGCGGGCGCTTTTAATCTGATGGCCGACTCGGACCGCGCTCGCGAGCAGCGGGGGAAAACACTGCGTGGTACATGCATGCACGCATTCTGACTCGACTCGTTGTGTCGCTGTCGATGTCGATGCTGATGCCTGTTTGCAGCGCGAGCCCCGTAAGGGGCGAGCACATGGAGAGATCGGGTGAGTCGGGGCCTGCGATAGTAGTTGGTTGTCATCGCGGTGTGTCTCGTCCTGTTGTGTGCGACTCGGAGGATATCGTACTATCGAGGGTGGGCTTGGCTCTTGAGCGTCTCGGCTGGCCTCGCGCCTATTTTGCGCGGGTCGTGCTTCGTGATGCGGGGTCGCGTGGAGGGATGTAGATCACCACCGCGATGGTGCTTCGAGTAGAGTTGCGTGCGGCATGGGCGCGCCAAAGCGCAGTGTGATCCTTGAGTGCTATATCGGCACAGCCGGCGAGGAAACGTAGGACGTAACGCCTAATGGGGTCGGCCGCGCGGATGTGGTGCGTATGTGTTGCACGCGCAGCGTGTCTATATCTTTCGTTCTTTCCTCCTTGGCTGGTTACTTTGTTCTAATTGATCGAGAGCTTCTTGGGACCATGCGACGCGACCCTGCGTGTTTGTTGTTGGGTCTTCGACTCGTCGACCATGTGCGATGACGAGAGAATAGGCACCGAAAGTGTGTGTGGCGTATGGACCACCAGTGTGCGAGAAAATCACGTCGATATTATGGTTGCCAGGAGTAGACTTCGGAGGGCCGCACGCGATGTACACACACACATCTGGTGAAGCGGAGTTCATAGCGAAGCGTGGTGTGCAGGATTGCTTGGAACAAGGGAAGCTTTCTGAACAGAGCAGCATAGGCATAGATGAAAACATGTTTGGGGTGTACTTCGCGCCCATACTATGTTGTGTGTCAAATTAGACAGGCAGGAGAGCGTCACGGTAAGAGGGCGGTTTAATTTTACCTCCGACACAGCTTTCGAAGTCAGCAGATGTGCCATCAGGGCTATGATCGATAAGCATGGATACCGGTGGTTTAACAGAATCTGATCTAGGAACCGAAGGCTTATACCAGGTAGCAGGGTGATTGCAGAGTGAAATATGAAAAACACAAGGGTGCTAGTCCCTGGATGTCCGGCGGAAGATATGACGGCAGATGGTCTGGGGGATTCGGGATTTGTGGGGAGGGAACGGACGGGCCGGGACAAAAGACAAGGATGGAAGGAAGACTTGAAGGACAACAGAAACCAGGGCCAAGAATGCCCAAAACACATCTGTGAGAAACGCCTGTCAATGTGCAAGGGACTGGTGCGTCAGCGCGCCATCAGGAATGCGGGGAAATAAAACAGCGAGACTTCACGAATGTCAATGTGAGAGCAATTGGGGGTCCCCCGGGTCCTGATGTTGAGCGAGAAGCAGGCCTGTCTGTGATCCAAGTGGAAGTATACCCCGACCTGGGGTTGTTGAGACGATCTGAGGCGCGGAGAAGATCGGACACAGAGTAGCGAGTGCCTAATGGATGGCTGGGTGCAATCGGACTCGGAACGTGCAGAAGGGGTGAACGGTGCGAAGGAACCCGGCAGCATGGCGTATGCGTTTGACTATATACGCGAATAGCAATAAGAGACCTTGGATGTGGGTGTGGAATATGAACAAACTTTTGCTGTGGGGTGATTGGCATACTAAAAAATCATAACGAGGCACTTCTGCCCGCCAAGTGAACACCCTCGCTGCCGGATCTCGCTCGTCGCACGCAGTGGAAGTGAAAAGGCGTTTCCTTTTCGTGTTTCCTTCACTGACATCGGAGGAATGCCCGGACGAACTCCAATTGGCGAGGCGATTGTGAGGGCGAGAGATACGTCGATAAGATTTGTTTTGACTTTTGGCCAGATGGCATAATGCATCAGTGAATGCACATCGCTGGGTGTCCGGAGTTAAGGACATAGGACAGGAAATTGACTGACGCGCTGATTTCGGGCCCGGTAAGCTAGTACGCGCGTCGCAACGTACTAACGACCCGATATATACTAGTCCGTCAATGACGAAGGCCAGGGGCCTATGCTCGGGCTTTTCGCACAAAACACCATGATGACGGACAAGAAAACCGACAGCCGAAATGCCATGGAGTAGAGACCTTATTCGTAGATAAGGGAAGTTGCGAGGTTTATCCATCGGCTGTGCCGTGCAGATCAGAGAATTGCCTGACTTGTGACACTGAAGGCATCAGAGGTGCTGTTTTTGTAGTGAATGAGCCACGATTGGAATAGAGGAGCGATTTAGCCTTGACCAGGAAGCCAAGATCCGGGCCGCACCAGCAAGAGAACATTGACGCGTAAAGGACACAGAGAAAGGTAGATTTGAAAGAAAGTTACTGAGAGCATGCGGTCGAAGACAAGCGGAGAAATACTGCGCCGTACGATGCGGAATGTGCTACGATTTTCGTTATGGCCGATATGACCTCACTCGTACACCGCGGGCGAGAGCCGTCAAGTAAAACATGCGAGCCTTTGTTCCTTTTTCTCTGTAACGGGTGGCGCGCTTTTGTGACCCTTCAACGACTGCACCGCCGGCGACGGCGCGCTTGGCAGGGTTGTGTCGGTGCGTAAAAGTTGGAGTCCTTCCGCCGTCGGCCGCAGACGGGATCATGAAACATGTAGACCTGAGCAACGATTCGCGGGAGACCAACCAGCGACATCGCGGACCTTGTATGACGCAAATGAAGGTGGGTCATTGTCCGAGGGCAAACAAAAATGGAACACTGGCTACCAGCTGGCGAAGATGAATAGGGGCTTCCAAAGGAAGTTATCGAAGCATTACCCCACATAAGCGTCGTTTGTGCGGGCGAACTCTAAAGGCTAGCAGTGAACTGGCATTTGGAGCCGATTGGTCCAAAGGGCAATTTTCAAAGCAGAATATGTACATTGTGCCATCTCTGGCTGGGGAGAGGGGGTGAAGAGTTAGCAAAGCGAGGTATCAATGACAGGAAAGCATTACATGGTCATAACAAGGCGTTAGCGGACCTTCCTACTCTCTTTAATAACCCCGTCACCCGGTTCTACGCTCGCCAGTATTGCTTTCGGCGAGCCCGCCGTGAGCGCCACGTCGTCTGTATTCCATCCGGCGCCATGCAGCAGTGTGACGAATCCCGAAAAGGCCTGGGCAGAATCTTGAAGCGTCGTACGGATCTGCGACAGAGCGCCGTCTTCCATTTCATCAAGTACAGTATCGGTCCATGGATTGGATGTCGCCGCTCTACAGGCATCCGCCGCATGGCACCATGCCTTAAGCAGATCGTCGTTGCTATAGCCTTCCTTGAGCAATATGTGGAGGTGCAAAGGGGCACTGCGGACATGCTGGCCATCATGGCCACTGTGTGCGTATAGACATTGATGATCATACCACAACAGGTACCGCTCCTGTTGGAAAATTTCCAACAAGCGAACAGGAAAACGATCGTGGAAGACATCGGAAAAAGAGGACCCAATAGTGCAACGTCCCATTATGGAACCGCTGTCGCCACGGAAAACATCGGGTTGTCCGAGAACCTTCTCAATCCTTGACACTTGAGCAGGCGATGGTACCTTGGAACCGCCTGACGATCGATATATGCGCCAAGCTATCCCCGCCCGTTGTCGATTCAGGGAGCGCAGTTGTAAACCACGTACTCCAAGATAATTGATAATCAGGTGCAGAGCGACCAGAAGGAATAATGCGCCATATGTGAGACTCGGTGTCGATAGATGCGGTACGATGAGCGTGCCAAGCTAACAATCATTATCGCGCCTTAATACAGCTGTCACATGCACTGTTAACAAAAAGTTCTCACCAACATGCCGAGCAGAGCAAGAACAGTCTCTTTACTCGAATCTTTGGCGTTGAGATCGCCGACATCACCGTTCCCGTTTACCGGCGTTGCGAAATGTAGAGTGATGGCGGCTTTCGAGCCTCCCGCGGCGATGCCACATAGGGCCCTGAATGAAGCACTTATACACAATGCGCTGACGCGAAGGCCCGGTATATGTAGAGGAAAGGACGGCGAGGTTAACAGGGGGGACAGGGTATCTAGAATGACCGCAGCATCATTGAGGACATCTGCAAGGAAGCGATAGGTCTTGGCCTCTGGGACGAGCGAGGAGCCAAACAAGTAGGCACCGAATATCGCTGAAGAGATATCATCAGGCATCAATGATCAGGCGGCTGAAACCTACAGTAAAAAAGAGTGCGACTGACTTGTCAAGCGACCGAAAACATCCTGGACGACAGTAAGGAGTAAGGCATGCGTGGCCGTAGCCGATGGATCTCCAACACCGAATCCTGGCGGCAAATTCAACAGACGTGATACGACTTACTGTGCCGAAAAATACCTTCGAGAACGGCTCTGGACGATAAAAGGCTGGCCAACGAATTACAAAAGGCTTGGAGAGCATTAAGAACCTGGTAGCTGATTTCATCGTTCGCGGTCGTCATTTTATATATTCATTAGGAAAACCATACTGAAGATAATCTGACCACAAGAGATTTTGAGTATGCGGAAGCAACAGGTTCAATAGAAGAACAGGTACCTGGTGACACGCTGTGCGGATAACCCGATGGAAGGAAAACCTTGGTAAGAAAATTCATTACATGGTATTGACCAGTATTCCGGGTCAAATCAGTCATGATTCTAATCTGTGGCAGAAATCTCAGACCATATATAACGTGTAGCTTCGCCGCGTTTGAAAAGACACACCTTATTATTGGCTACGGATGTTCTGCGTTGATGCCCGGCATCATCTTTTTCGATAACAATGTAATCGGAGCCCATTTGTTGATAGACAAGGAAGCAGCCTTGAACAGAAGACTATGATAGCCCTGGGAGTTCGATGAATCCAAGGAGAAAGTCTAGGCAATAGTAGAGCGTGAAATGTCAGAACTTATAGGCGCTTTAACCACCAGTCCAGTATTCCAATGAAGACAGCGGCAGTCTGTGATTTCAAGGAGGATATATCCCAGAAATAAGAGGACAGAACTACAAAGCGCCAGACAAAGTTGAAAGCACCAGACAGCTGGTGACTGGTTGGCACAACACCATCTGAACTTCAAGTTGAATGGCGCTGATAAACATACACAAATACCATTGTTCTCTTCCCGGGCCTTCCGTGCCCAATCAGTCCGACCTACTACCCTTTCTCCCTACTTTCAGAATATCGGTGATCTCTGTCGCGAGGATAGCTCGTCGCGCCTGAAACCTGGACATCTCATCGCTATGTACCTACGAACATGTGGTGCCATCTTGCCACTGGCGTTCGAGTCACTTCCCACAGTAAACGCCAGCTGAACTTGTTGCTGCAACCATCACTATGTCCTGACTGATTATTCGCTTCGAGCATACCACTTCTTCAATGCAACTCCGAACTCCCTCACGAACTCTTTCAAGTCATCCCAAGCTGGACTAAGCAGTGAGATGAAGTACAACTATCGGCGACCTCAACAGCTAGAATGAAGTCAACAACGAACTCTACCTACGTTTCAAAGCAAGCTTCTCCTGTCCTTACGGCGCTGGCATGCTTGGCACATCTAATGACTGGGAGTGTAATTGAATTAGAACGAGAGATCTACCAAGACCTACCTGATCTTAATGCTAACTTGTAAGCCCCTTCCATCATGTATGTTCTCAATGAATGAGCTAATAAATGACTTCAAAGTAAGGCGGTGGAGAGAGCCACGAACTCTAAAGTGTTCAACCTCTTAGCAATCGACTGGGGGAAAGGTATGCTGTCGGAGGCCCGATCCTTATGAGGACGGGAATGCGTACAAGATTTTAAAAACAGGGCTAACCCAAACGAAGAACACAAATGGCTGGTCGGGAGCGAGGTAAGTTCCTTATAAGGGCGTTTTATAGGGGTGATCGTTGCTTGACCATGGCTAGAAGGCTCGTCGTTGTCAGTGACAAAGGACGGCAGAGGTGAGGTTGCACTGACAACGACGGCAGAGGTGAGGTTGTGGGGGCCGCTGATCGACGATGAGCCACGCGCAATGGCGGGGCCAAGGACGAGGTGAATGGGGGCTGGAGCGCTCACTGCCCGCGATTGCACAGGGACTCGGCGTTTCGACGCCTACGACTCTAATAGATCAAAGCCAAAGACACTTCGAACATTCACCTCTAGATAACGAAATTAATGATGCACCCTCCAAGGAAATTCACAAGCAACTCAGAGTCCGTCGCGATGGCCTAATCTAGGCGCGTTTGCCTATCCCCCGGCTGTATACGCCTAGTAACTTCAATTGCCGTGCCCGCCAGCTCTCTGAGCCCCTCGACGGCCGCAAGCAGCCCCGCGCGTTAACTCATCCTCGTCGGGTGCGTATCATCCTCAAAACCATCGCCAGGCGCCCACTGGTCCTCATGAAGCCCGAGGGTACCGAAGGCGACCCCAATGCCAGCGGTAGCGTAGTTGCTGCTCGCTCACGAGACATGCGCCATCAGTGTATATGATACGATAGTGGTGGCTGAAGGAGTTGGCCCAATTGCGATGGGCGCAGCAGAGGAGAAAGAAACGGCCGCAGCCAGCGAGGGGCGGGCTGAGCTCTTAAGCGGTGGACTTTTCGTGGAGATATAAAAATCCTGTTAGGCGGCGAGAGAACATGCCTGGACAAGGGATATCGTCGTCCTCAGCTATCAAGCTTATGATTGATCAATGACAATGTTTATGGAGTTGATGGTAACCTTGGATGATGAACGGTCGAAGACGAACCAGGCGCACTCGCAATACTTGAAAGGCTTCGCAAGGTTCGAACAGACTTAGGGTGCTTGAAAGCCAAACTTGGAATAAAACGGCTTCTATTAGGCTTTGTAGGTTGTCGCAGCTTCAAAGGGGCCGGGATACTCACTATGAAGATTGCTAGGATATATCCTTTATTTTCAAGTCTGTCCGTCAGTATATTCCTTGATCGTTTGCTCCAACGAAATCACAAATTCTACGGATGATTTTCATCGTAGATATATATAACCATGACTGTTGGCAGTACTGTACTGGGTATCAAGAAATTAGAAAGTGGCGTAAGAAGTTCCCTCTTCGACGGCCCACTCCTTGCGCGTACAAAGTTTACTGTCCTGCGATACGGGCTTTCTCTTTGCAAGCAGGTCCTCATCCCGAGTAATCAATATCCTAGAGCGTGACCGTGTATGCACCTAGTGCGTATGCGACCTGTGGGACTAAATCCTTTGCCGCCTGCTTCGCCAGCGAATCCGCAAGCTGGTTGAATTCGCGCCTGATGTGCCAAAAACCAACGTTGATACCATCCTGCTCTACAAGGCTGATGGCTGAATCAAGCCTCTGAAAAAGATCGAGGTTCCCCGGAACCTGGCCTTTGGATGTTCTCCACCCACGCGCCTGAAAAGACAAAGAAACTACACCGTCAACAGTCGTCCACCAGGGGAGAATAATTATGCGTACTCTCAAGCAGGGAACCACTCAGTGATACCTTTCACGACGTATTCAGAGTCTGTTGCGATGACCCACTCTGAGCGCGCTTTGGGGTCTTCAGGCTGGGAATGCCTATACCGATCTCCCTCTGTCGACGATTCTGCCAACTCCAGCTTTTTAAGTCCTTCGATGGCTGCAAGGAGCTCTGTGCGTTGACTCGTCCTCTTCGGATGGTTAGGGTCCATAGAATCTTGGACAGGGATTGCCCACTGGTCATTGTAGAGCTCGAGCTTGCCGAGAGCGACGCCGATACCGGCAGTGGCGTCATCTCTGCCGTTGCCGAGACACGCGCCGTCGATGAATGCGATACGATAATGGTGGCAGATGCGCCCAATCGTCTTGCGATGATTGCAACAAAGGACAAAGAAACGGCCACAACTTTCACAGTTAGGGGCGAGCTCGTCGGTGGTAAAATTGCCTTGGAGATATGTGCAGAATATTAGGCGACGAGAGACAATACCCTGGGGACGGGACTCGTCTTGGGCGATTCTCTCGAAGGTGGTCGAGCTCATTGTTGGTCTGTTAGTGGGCAAAATTCGTGAGGAAACTGTGTCGAGATAGGTGGCAGAAGATGAACCTAGCACTGTGGTAACTTGAAGGTTTCTAAATGGTTTCCTAAGCTTTGAAGAGATGGTATGGGAATGCTTGAGAGAAAAAGGAACGTGTAGGGCTGGACCAAGCCCCGAGTTTTTTTTTCTCTTTGTCCGCTCGATCGTCGTTTGTAATTACGTCCTTGTATAATCAAGTCTCAATAAAGTAATACACCTGACTATTAAGAGGAAAGAAATATACTACGGGAGATCTGTATAGATACAGTGAGTACGAGAGGTAAATAAATGCGATCCGTGTCTACAGGGAGGAGATAGATGTCCTAAGCGAGAAACTACAATACAGAGGCAGTCCGTTCACGGCCAGGTCCCTCATTTCCAGAATGGGTTCTTACTATTACTACCTCCAGGTTCATCAGAACTATACGTGCTTGACGAAAACCGCGACGTCAAATCCTTCTTCCTAAGCGGCTGCCTCGGTTCCGGAGCCTTCCTCGGCACCCCCGTCATCTGCGAATAGATCGACGGCGCAGACTGCAAGCTCGCCTCTCCAGTCGACCGTCGATCCCCAGGAGCAAGCCTATCATTGTGCGTGGTGTATGTGGTGCATTGACGCGATAGACTAGCAGGCGAAGCGGATCGAGAAGGGTGCTGATATTCTCCGATGAGCTTGACCATATCCTCCTCATGCCTCGCCTCCTCTGCCGCGCGCAGTTTCGTCAGCTTCATCGCCTCGCTCTCACCCGGAACCACCATAGCGGCCTTGCGACTGCGCCTATGCCCGAACAGCTTCTCGCCGAAACGGATAAGCCGCCAGCGCCAGCCGCTCTTTCGCGTGCGGTTGTATCCTGGCGTGGTCGCGAAAAGAATGGTCCTCTTTGCGCGCTGCTTGCGGGCGCGCCGACGGAACAGCCAAATGACAACGAGGAAGATGAAAGCGCAACCGAGCGCCATGAGCAGGATCTGCCACCACTCGAGCGTCCTTTTGGCAGGAGGGGTAGGCGTGTTAATTCCAGTAATAGATGGCAGTGGTGTAGGCGTGCTGGTTCCAGATGGCTCTGGGACGTTGACAAGCTGAGATAGACATACTCCTAGGCCGGGAAGGACTGTGGAAGTTTGTTTGCAGTTGGCTGCAACACAGGAACCACCGCGAAGAACTTGAGTGGAACTGGAGCAGGCCAAGCAGTTGCTGGGGCCAGCACCTGAGCAGCTGGAGCAGCTGGAATCGCATGTCTGACAGGTCGAGGATGTGGTGTCGAAAAATTGTGATTTGCTGCAAGTCGAAAGGCAGCGCCCATTCGATAGGACCGGGCGGTCGGTTGGACAGCTCGAGCATTGATTGAATGAGCTACCAGAGCAGCTGGCACAGTCGGGATGACAAGTCAAGCAGGACCCAGATGAGGAGAATGTGCCGGAGGGACAGGTGGCAACGCAGTCCCCACTTGACGCTAGTTGGTTGGATGCGCACGTCAGACAGAATTTCGAGGTTCCAGCGCAAGTGCTACACGAGGAGTCGCAAGCTGAAAGAAAGTGTGAGCAATGCAGTGGTAAAAGGGCGTAGATATGACATACAGGTACATGTGAGGTTGTCCTGGGGCGACACGAACGTCCCAGATGGGCAATTGTCGACGCACTTCCCATTTGATAGTACGAAACCAGGTAAACACCCTGTACACTGCGCCAAATTGACGGTCGAAGCGCCATTGAAATTCGGGATCTTGCAGGATGTACATTTAGCGTCGCAGGCTTTTCATCCCATCATCGTAAGTAAAAACGTAAATGAACAGAGTCAATGATACGCACCATCACACTCCTTCTTATTATTATCAGCGATCAATTTGGAACCTTCGCAGATACCGTCTGAATTTGCAGCAATGCAGGCTCCGTTGAATGAGAATCGTCCAGACGCACAAATAATGCAGTCATTGGAAGTGCCCCCGGTACATGTTTCACAGGTTGGGGAACATGGCGTACAGGTCGAACCGCTGCTAAAGCTGCCATCGGGGCAAATCGTTCCTGCGGATGTTATGGATTGCGGCGGATTACATTTCGTACGATCACTCGGATTCTGTGTGAACCCTGACTTGCAGACAGTGCAAACTCCGGTCCCATCAGCGCATTGTGAGCAGCCAAGCTGGCAGACTATGCAAAAAAATTATAATTGCTTCATTTGAAGAAGTCTAGCTTACATACCTTTACAATCCCCGGTTGACGTCAGGAAGAATCCAGCGGCGCATTTTGCGCAGGCCGTTCCGTCATCGGCGGTGGTATAACCTGCGTTACAGTCACATTGCCCATTGGCGCCGCAAACACCATTCAGACAGTTGCAAGTCGATGGAGCGTTGATCACAATAAGTTTCAAGCATCGACCGCTCCCCGTTATGCCCTCATCGCATGAGCTACACCCAGTGGGACATGATTTACAGTCCGGTCCAAAGAAGCCACTGGCGCACGACTCGCAGGACGAACCAGTAAACCCTGTGGCACATTGACATGTGCCAGACGCCGAACAGGTACCAGAGCCAGCACATGGAGGAGAGCACGCCATTGACTGGATATCGACCAAGGAGAGTGAACTGGAACTAGCCAAAGGAAGCTCTCTAACGTCAGGCACGGAGTCCCATATGATAACGCGCTTGTTCGACGGCCCAGAAGTAGTGGCTATCCAAACATCAGAAGAAAGGCTGAGCGACCGAGCCGTTAACGGCGTCGATGAGTTCACAGCGGGGGTGTCTGGCAGCGACAAGAAGCCCGCCTGTCCAGAATACAGAGCATCTGCGTATACTGCGATTCCTGATTGGAGTGCAAGATTGAGAGGGAGGGGTGATAGAGTACCGCCGAAGCCTGGAGATGGAGAGAGCGATGCGGATGATGATGTGAGCAGGTTGTGAAGAAGTTGGGGGTTTGTATCAGAGGCGTATTGGCCTGGTAAGAGATGTATGTCGGTGGCAGCACCGGGTGCAGATATCACAGCACCGACTATTGGCGTTTTTATTAGATGACGTTCAGAATTTATGGCAGTATCAACGCACTTGTCGTGTTGGAGTAACCCTGCAAGCATTGCCCAGGAATGCAAACAACAGTTGGAGAATTCTGAGCGACTGCAGAAAGATACACGTCCGATTAATCATCTAAATCATGCAACATAGACTTGACTTACGTGTCGTGACAGGTAAAAATATCAAGGTAGCAAGAATAGTCGCGATCATCGCGAGGAGGAAAAATCGTTAGAACGAACAGAGGGCGTGAAGGTCGTGGTTAGAGACGAAGAGATGATAAAGGCTGCCCAAGGGCGCAGCCACACAAAACGGCGACGGAACAATGGCGTTGTCTCCATTCGTCGTTGCCTTTTGTCAACCTTTTGTTCTCGACATGGGTGACGACAATGAGCATGTCATGTGATCGTGTTGCAATCTGTTTGGCTTCCTTGTTTGTTTACCGGGGTCCGGCGATCTACGTTGACTTGTCACTGAATTTGGATTCCGAGTCACTCATTACCTAGGCTCAACTAAGCCACCCACACGTGAACGTGTGAGGGGCTTATACTAAGGTAGGGCTTAGCTAATGGCAATGTAAAGTCGCACTCGTTTGCTCGTCGTAGCCTCAGGATCTTTCTGAAAATATACCATTACCTCTGACAATATGTTTGTATGAACTGCATCTATTGACCTGTATGCTTATCACAAGAAAATTTGACGGGACGGGAGTACAGGACCTCGTGCAAAAACCTGGGTCATTTGTAGTCCCTGTTCAAAAAGACTACAAAATAATTGTAGTCTCTTCGGGTTTGAGTTGCCGGGATCGTGATCGATCAGTGTTACTGATGTGACAATCAACACTGCAAATACCCTTTCGGTAAGCGCTGATTATCTGGACTTTCTACCATGGCGCGTCGCAAGGAATCGACACCAGGTAACAAGTTATCACAGTCAGTTGATGCGATTAAACGCAGCGGATTTTGCTCAACAAACCACTTCATCGAAACCTACTACAACTCAGAACTTGCCGTTCAGAGTTTGCGATTCCAAGATGGCAAATCCTATGCTCCGGCCCAGCTCATGGACGCATGGACTTCTAAAGTACCCTCTGGCTCTCAAGACCAGCTCAACCTCGCAATAACTCAAAAGGCAGCAGAAATTATGGTCAAAGAGTCTACCACAGCATACCATGACAACACTCTGCGACTCTCTTGTTCCAAGCTCGATATACCTTATCTCACAGCAAATTTCGGGATCAAGAACATCCAACAAACATACATCACTCTTCTCCCATGCCTTACTTTCCTACTACATGCTCTTCTTACAGCAGAAAATGACTATGAGCGCTGGAATAATAGCGAGAAAATTGGAAAGGAGGAGATGGCAGCTAAGGTATGAGGTCATGCTTGATGACTGTAGCTTTCAAAACTCAGCAATGTGAGACAGATTGTAGTTGTCATTATCAGCATGTTGCTTTTCTTCCGAAATCGAGCCACAAATGCCTTTCAGCTTGTCATGGGCATCTTCCTGAGCAGTTCTGGTGCAAGCCGCCGGATAATTGATACTTTCAACCATATGGGACTCTCAGTCAGCTACCAGTGAGTAATTTGACCAGTGCACTTCATATTTAATGCTGACCAAAAATAGGACAGTTCAAAGCACATTGACTACACTATCGGAGGACGCAACGTTACAAGCAAGAAATTTTGTGACATCATCTGGCCGTCTTTGGAGTGTCGTCTACGACAATATCAATTTTACGTTACGAACAGCCTCACAACGCATTGATTCGGCTACTCAACAACTCAATGCAACTACTCTAGCTGTATTCTCGCTGCCCGCATCCTTCACTCGAGATGCATATGCATCTGCTCTTTCTATCTTGGAACGTCGCAAACTCGCTGGTGCACGCCGTAAACTTACGCTAGAAGCCCTCCTCCCAACTGAAGCTAAGCAAGCTCACATTACTGCTGCATTCAAACACATTATTCGGACAATCTTACTCCAGTATACTCCAGGGCATCTTCGCAGGCGGAGAAAATCGAAAGCTTTGCGCAAGCATACAGCTTCCCTAAAGCCTCGGATCCGCCGACTTGGCCATGAAAAAACCGAGTTTTTCCCGCTCCCCGCTCTAAACGAAGAAGAGGCATCAGTTCCTGGTACAATTCGGGTTGTAGAGAAGATATTTACAACTCTCCTGGGCCTCGCAACAGAACTAATCGAGGTGGAACTCCGGCTCTTGGTGGGCGATTGGTTAACAATTCAAAATCTTCGTCTCATGAGGGAAGAGCGTCAAGACGAGTTCTCTGGCTTCCTTCGATTTGACTGGGTTCAGGAAGTTGCAATGCCGTTTCATTTTCAACTGAACGCCATGTATTGCCTTTTCCGCACCCACCTCGGCCTTGCTAGTCACGAAAATCCCAGCTCCTTGGAGCACCATCGAAATATTCTGCGGCGCTCAAAGCTTGATCTCAAAAAGCCAGAGTACAACAAGGCCAAGGAGCTCGTTAACCATTCACTGATTGCACGGATCCTCGATTGTACTAGGTATGAATCCATATTATGGCTGATTGATCTGATCGCTGACCTGCTATTTCATAGACTTACACTCAAGAAGGACTCAGTAGACGATCTGAAAGACTGGCTACCCAATTGCGAAGAGTTCGACGACGTAGTTGGGAAGATTGTTGCCAAATATGCCACGACTGCTGCTGCTCATGACGCCATTGATCTTGGTGACGAAGTCCTTGCACACTCCATTTTGTTCATCCGAGATGCACTATTCTTTTGGGAATTCTGTGACGCAATTCGCGATGCGGATGTTGGTCGGATGTGGGCTGTATATGACTTCTGGGTCTTCATGTTCCGGGGAGCGGGCTGCCACAACTATGGCAATGAGATTCTTGAAATGAAGGCACAGTTCGAATACGAGTTCCCTCCATTATTACGGGAGCTTGTTGAACGAACATGGCTTGTTAACAGATGGGGAAAGAAAGGACGATCTATTCCTACGGACCTATATTTGGAACACAACAACGGTTTTACAAAGGTATGTTAACCCGTGTTGCATCCCTTTTCACTTTCTCATTCTCCCATGCAATGCAGAATATGTTCGCTGCAATGGGGAGTTGTGCATCAATCGAGCATGTTCAGACAAAGTCATCTGCATGTGTTGAGGTTCTCCGAAGCCTTTCTCATGAGATCACCTGGTGGTTTGGTGTTCAAGATTTTCATCGGCGCAAGAAAGAAGTCAGCATCGATGCAGACTTGGCTGCATTATGCCTCGATATCTCTATTCACACCGTTCACACGGGAACAAAAGATCGCCCGATCCTGCGCATATCTGCCACTAAAAAGCCAGGTAACACAAATAAGAAGAAAGCGCACATATTCTGGGATGTTATGCAGAGCGGGATGGAAATGCTGACAGAAAAAAGCATGTTTGAGCATTGGAAGACACGAACAGGGTCTAGTGCTACTGGAATATATGGGGAGGCAAATGAGGGTGGTGAGGGTAGTGTCATTGACGGGCTTGAGATTGATTCTGCCTTCTCTAACCCCAAGGGACGACTAGATGTTGACACAGCGATGGATCCTGAGTTTTCGGAAGCATCCTTCTCGAATGTAGACATCAGTACGGAGACCGGCGATGATTAATTAGACTTACTAGTGTATATAGTTTTGAATTTGCCAGGTGAATGATGAGATAGCATTCTCCGATGATGATTGAGCGAACAGGTCTGTATCATGCGCCGTGCTTGAGACACTCCGAGAGTTGGGGTGTTTTGACTTCCGCTCTGCTGCTTCGCGTATCTCGCGTTCTCTGCGTGCAGCACAGAAATTCTGCAGTGTAGAGACAAGAGAATGCATCTTGAGGTCATCTGCCATCCATTTGATGATGTCGTTGACGAGTCTCGCGTCAACCGTATGGCTGTTGAGCAAGATATGGGCCTTGTCGACCAGTCGGCTAATGTTCCCGTCAGATAGGACCCATTCCCGGGAAAGAAACGGGTTATTTGACCGAATTGAGGCCCAGCGCGCATCACACCAGGATACAAGAGCTTGTCGGAGGACCTCGCGTTCTGGCTTTGAACATCGGAGAGGAGCAGATGAGCATGTTGAAATGAGATCGGAGAGAGGTTCAGTGCTACAAATTTGATTGTCGGGAGTGTTCGTTGGGTGAGCACCAGTGGGAGCTGCCAGCATCGCCATATGGTGGAGAACGAGCACCCGTTCAGTATCTGTGAGAAGCCCAATTGACTTCTCAGGGTCCACACGGCAACATTTCGAACTACAACCGCATGCGCCCCCCATGGCTATCTGCTGTTCTTCTACCACCCACGTTACCTCAGCTCCCTCGACTTCATCTTCTGAGTCGGATCCTTCAGCCTGGTACCACAGAAAGCCTTGAAGGTTTGGACGAGGACGGAAATGATTGCAAGCAAACGCGCGCATGCAGAGGTTGGATTGGGATCGGTTGATATACTCCCGGGACGCAGGGTCCATGGTGCGCCGCTTTTCCTCCTCTGCATGCTCTCGCTTTGACAGCTTGTTTCCTTCCTCCAGGACTTTTGATCGATTGAAGGCCCACGGTTCCACGAGCCAAATCATCGTAGCCTTCAGATCTCGAGCACGACCACCACGCCCGCCTTTTGGAAATGCATCGTTGAAGGTATCGACACCGTAGATCACTACTCTGAAGATGTCCGGGATATCAAGGCCCATCCCAAGAGCAAGAGTTGCAAAGATGAAGCGAGCTTCGTTGGTTCGAAAGAGGTCTGTCACTTTATCCTTAAACTCCTCCGAGGCAGTCGCTGTGAAGGCATACATGACGCTTCTGAACTGCACAGACACCAGGCTTCGACAGATCTTCAGTGCGTGGCGGGTAAGTTGGCGCGTTTGAAAGTAAAAGATCGTTTTTTCGAATTGCTCGGGGCTTTGTGGTGCATGCGGGACAAATGCAAAGAGATCGGCCATCGACGCGACTGAGTATTCCAAAGGGCAAACCCACTGTGCAAGGTTAGGTCGATCCGAGCCGAGGTCGATACCCCAGAATGGCCGTGCACCACCCATGCCGAGTGTCGTGTAGATAATTTCGAATGTCTGCGTGGAACATGTTGCGGTAAGTGCCATCCACGGTATCTCGGAACCTGCAATGACTCTGAGGGTATAGAGCTCATTGTAATCTTTTCGAAACTCATCTTTCCACGCTTCAATAACGTGCGACTCGTCCACTACCATCGCGATGATCCGTTTTCGAAAATGTTCGTGGCGAAACAGCTTCTTAAACCGAGTATTGCGCAAGAGGCACTCTGGAGATGCGTAGCAGAGGCGGAAAGAACCCTGTCCAAGTTGAGTGAACACGGCATCATCATGATTATCCTCGTTGACCGCGACAGCAGATATCTTGAGCTCTCTACCCTTATAGTGAGCCCTCCCAGTCCCATCATTAAACCTGAGCACCTATCTGGAGATGTAAGTCTACGAGTCTCACTCAACTGAGCAGAGGCACTAACCTGATCCTTTTGCAGAGACTTCAGTGGGCTAATCACAATCACCAGGCCATTACAGTCCGCCATCTCTGCAGCCAATGCTAACAGCACAAACACCAGGGATTTTCCTGAGCCCGTCCCCGCAATGCCGAATGTATCAAACCCCTCGGCGGCCTTTGTGAAGATCTTGATTTGCCACTCCCTCGGTGTGAATCCATACAGCTCTTGTGATGCATTAATGATGTCTTCAACAGGTATTACTTTGCCGATTCGGGGCCATTTGCATGACTGAGGTGCTCGTAGGGTAGAAGACGGTGTTTTTCGACGGCGGGGTGTGTCGAAAGGCGAATTGGCTGGGTCTGGGATACTGCTCAGTGGATTTCGGGATGGTGTAGAAGGAGGTCGCGCAGGGCTGAGACGCGTAGATGAAGCGGTCGGGCCCTCGTTCACATCCATGGTATTTGGACGCTGATATGCACCCTCTTCGGCCGGCCACCGATTCGAAGTTCCGACCACAGTAAACCACCCACGAACGCACACGACAACACCGACTGACTCGCCGACCGACTCGCCAACCCACTCACCGACCGACTCCTGACCGAACGCGACCCATTCAATTCGGCCGACCTCGCTCTCGGGCGCCGGGGATCGGAGTAACCGTGTAGTCGCCAAGCGACTACGCACGTTCGCCTACAAACGTCAAACACCCGACTTGGCGTCTTACCCATGACGCATTTAACGACAAAGCCATTCCGTCTCCTATTCACGGCACAGGTCCGACTAACTCACGGAGTCCCGTAATCACCGACTTCCCTGACGACGTATCCAATCCGACACTGGTATCCGCTCCGAAACGCGCCACACCCGACTTGTCCTCAGAAACGCACCGCGCGGTACCAGGCTTGGCGACAACCTAACGCGAAACGTCCGCATGGTTGCACTAAAGAGACGGTGATTTGACCTTACTACTTAAAACAATCCCATGTAGTACCTAGAGCCCCCCCCAGTGAATCATAGCCCGTATTTTCCCTCACGTTCAGAGTTAATAGCTCAAAACCGTCGACCCCGTCGTCTCTGCCCCGTTACCACCGTATAAACCGCCGCCGCCATCGTAAAGCTCGTAACCGCCGTCTCTGTTACCTCGTATTCGTCGCCCGAACCCGTGAGTTCTCCGTATTAACCTCGTTCGTCTCGTTGTCGCACGACCGACACCGAAAGTCGCGTCGCCGACCAGTTCCAGCTGGGAACTATCGCATACTATCGCGCTCGTCGCGTCGTCGTCGGTTCGACTAATATCGAATCGGGTCGTCTTTATCTTTGTCCAAACCATCCTTTTAAGCCCTGCACACTTGCATGTTTGGGAACTTTTAACACTTCTCGCCCCTATAGTTGTTAGTTATTTTGTTGTTGCGTACAGCATCTACAGGCCTTCTAGCACTATCATTCTGGAGCCCACCGCGAGGGTTTTAAAAACCACCGCCGAACACGCAACCTTCTTCCACTTCTTCGTAAAAACCTACGACGCGGCGACCATTCCGCCAGAAACGCGACAAGAAACGAGAACCCGAACCCTTCGTGCCGAAATCCGCGCTGTCTTCGGAGAGGCCGACACCGATTCAGAATCCCTCTCCCCACTCTTTCACTCAGTAACCCCACATCGCGCAATCCACAACAACCTCAGTCCCCTCTTCTATAGCCCTTTATCAGATCTACCATCGCCTACACCGACCGCCCGAACCAACTCAGGCTCCGACCCCTTTACGTCGGAACTCCCTACTACCGATCAAGGAGTAGAATTCAGACTCGCTCCACTACTGCCTACAACACCAGAAACCTCAGCGTCTTCCTCACCGCCATATTCCCCCTCCCCCGCTCCGTCCCCTCTTCAGAGACCAATACCATCGGTCATGGCACAACCACCGATCGTTATGAAGCCAATGCCTGCGCGCGGACAAAGTTCGGCACCGACGTTCTCACCCGAACGCGCACGCGAACTACGACGGTATTTCTCAGACCTGGATCACCTGTTCACCGAATGTAACGTGGTAGACGAACGAGAAAAGAAAATGCACGCCACAAGATACACCGATATCGATACGGCCGACCTATGGGAACAACTCGACGAGTTCGCGAACGGCGCGCACGACGATTGGCGAAAAGCGATAATGGCACTTTACCCAGGAGCTAGCGAGGAGAGAAAGTACTCGATGGCCGATCTCGACCACCTGATCAGAGAACGACACCGACTAGGGATCCAATCCAACAGCGACCTCGGAGAATATTACCGACAGTTCCTGCCAATCACTCAATTCCTTGTCAGCAAGGACCGACTCTCGAAAAACGAACGCGACCGCCAATTTCGCCGCGCATTCCAGTCCGACTTATGGTCAAAAATCCATCGCAGACTCGAAATCTTAGATCCGAACCACCACCCAGATGACCCCTACCCTACCGAAAACATTCGCGCGGCGGCCGAACACATTCTCCACGGAACCAGCGCCATTGGGCGACAAGAGGAGCATGTACGGGCGCCACCACAGGTTACGATCGCGCCAAGCGGATCGTTAGCGGACGCGACCAAACCGGCGACCATGGGCCAGCCCCTCAAACTGGAAGAGCTCTATGAAAAGATCCATCTCCTAGAACAACATATCCACCGGTTAGAACATACTACAGGGAGCGACGGTAACCGACCAAATCGGGTACCTCACGACAACTGTCACTTTTGCGGTGGCGAAGGACATTACATTCCCAACTGTCCCATATGTCAACAATACATGGCCGAAGGGCGCTGCCGCCGCCGACCCGAAGACAACAAAATAGGGCTACCAAGTGGCGCGCTCATACCACTTGGTACACCAGGCAGATACATAAAGGACAAGATCGACGAATGGCACAGACGTAACCCCAACCAATTAGCAACAGGACAGCTATCGGCTAACGCGAACCCGACCGAGGGTATGATGCTAGAAATACTACAATTCAACGATATCACCAACCACGACTTGAAAATCGAGGATCGAATGGTCGTATTGGAGCGGGAACTCAACACGTTGCGCGCACGGAAAGAGGTCTTTGACGGAGTAGAACTTATTAGTCGCGCGCCGCAGAAGCGACCTGTCACTATCGAGACCATTCAAGACGCCGACGCTCCGACCGCTAAGGAAGTACCCACAGCGCGAACTACACCGGACCCGAAGAAAAGCGACGCTAAAGCTCCCCCACTACCATCCAACATACCGCTGATCCCTAGCACCAGAGCCGACCCCGCGACCGCTACGCGCGACAAAGCACCAATTCATCCATTCTCCAATATTCCCGACAATCGCTACGTACCTCCCACCACGCGGAACTTAGCTGCCACCGAAAAAGCGAAAGCCGATAGCGCATATCGAACCCAAGCACCCATTTCCGACCCAACTAAATCGGCCGACCTCTTTGAACGCGCGCTCGACTCGACAATGTCGGTAACCGTCAGAGAACTTTGCGGAGTCGCACCAGAGATCCGCGGAAAATTCAGGGACGCCAACACACCCAAGCGGATCATAAACAGCAACCTTATTACGGTATACAACGAAGCCCCTACGTCTGCCTACATAGAAGAACTCGATGCTCTCCCCTGCGAAGGCAATAGCGACAACGCGACGCCACCACCAGGCGCGCTAGTCACCGGCGACGTCTACGACACATACTACCAAAACCTGTTACCGGGAGAATGCCCCGACAGACTGATCGTCGCGATGGAATCGCACGCGCTTAGATCCATCATGCTGATGGTCGACGCAAGGGAACAAATTGAAAGCATTGTGGATAGCGGATGCCAAATCATTGCAATGTCGGAGGAGGTCTGCCATGGATTGGGAGTTAAATACGACCCAACCATCGTTCTCCAGATGCAGTCCGCGAACGGCACGACTGACCCATCGCTCGGACTAGCGCGAAACGTACCATGCACCATAGGCGAAGTCACTCTCTACCTCCAGATGCACGTCATTCGTAACCCCGCATACGACATACTCCTCGGCCGACCATTCGACGTACTTACCTGCTCCAACGTCAAAACGCGCTCTGCTAACGACACCATTATAACTATCACCGATCCAAACACTCAAGAAGTCATCGCGATCCCGACCTTCGCACGCGGACAGCGTCGGCGCCCCAAGAAAGACGTAAATTTTCGTATACTCTCGAGGAATTAAGCCATGATCACGGCGACCTTGCGCTCCTCCTCGAGTACGACCCGCGGAGCTATACCCTGACTGTTATCTCCTTTTGCAAACTCCCCTCCGAACCTAATAGCGACGCTACCCACGACGCCCAACTTGCTTCACTCTACATCACAGCACCAGGCCTAACGCCTCCCTTCCCCATCGACAAATCTTTTATCCCCACCTCACCGACAGACTCCGCCGACTCCCTACCGCACACGCGTCGCAACACCGACTTACCAATCGCGGCTGACACGAACGCGTTCGCCGTTAAGATTAAGGGCGTACAGACCAAAAAGAAGTACAAACCTGTCGCACAGAAAGTACGATCTATTGTCGCTAGCTGCCCTGACCACTTCAGGATCGAACGTAATATATTGGGCGATCCCCTAGCCAATATGCCAACCCTACATCCCAACCCACCGCCATTCCGACCCACCGGACGCTACACCCTAGAGCGAAAAGAAGACCTGGACCGCGAACACCCCGGGTTCCTTACCAATTCCGAACGAGCTATCATGCACGACCTCATGTGCAAACAACACCTCGCATTCGCGTGGGACGACTCGGAGCGCGGTCGCTTCCGGTCGGACTTCTTCCCACCCATTGATATACCAGTCGTCGCACACACCCCATGGATCGAAAGAAACATCCCCATTCCCCCAGGCATCTACGACGAAGTCTGCAACATTATCAAAACCAAGCTCGCAGCCGGAGTCTATGAACCATCCAACTCCAGTTACCGATCGCGCTGGTTCTGTACCCTAAAGAAAAACGGCAAACTCCGCCTCGTCCACAGCCTCGAACCCCTGAACCGAGTCACCATACGACACTCTGGAGTAACCCCGATTCCAGACCACGTCGCAGAACAGTTTGCCGGTCGCATTTGTGGCGCGATGTTAGATCTATTCGTCGGCTACGACGAGCGCTTGATCGCACCATCGTCGCGCGACCTCACTACCTTCCAAACACCTTTTGGCGCACTTCGCCTCGTAACCCTGCCTATGGGCTGGACTAACTCTGTCCCAATATTCCATGACGATGTCACTTACATACTACAACCCGAAATCCCCGACCACACGCTGCCATATATCGATGATGCTCCTATCAAGGGTCCCGCAACTTGGTACCCCGACCCCGACACAGGCTTACCGAACACGCACCCCGACAATCCCGACGTACGCATCGCCATCTGGGAGTTCTTCAATAACGTCAACCGAATCCTCCAAAGGATGAAATACTGTGGCGGTACATTTTCGGGAAAGAAGCTAGTCATATGTGCACCGCAATTCAAAGTCCTTGGACACGTTTGCACACCGACTGGTTGCATCCCCGATGCCGACCGCCTCACGCTGTTGCGAAAATGGACATCCTGCGCCACACTGTCAGAACTGCGCGCTTTCTTAGGAACCGTCGGAGTGCTGCGAATCTTCGTCAAAAACTTCGCTCACCGCGCACACCACCTTGTAAAACTGACCCGTAAAGACGCCATCTTCGAATTCGGCCCCGACCAAGTGGCGGCGCAGCGCGACATCGTAGAAGCAATCGCAGAAGCTAAACCCCTCGTCCCCATCGACTACACATCAGACGACCCAGTCATACTCGCGGTCGACACCTCACACATCGCAGTCGGCTTTTACCTCTGCCAGACCGACCCAGTCAACCGAACGCGACGCAGATACAATCGGTTCGGCTCCATTACGCTAAACGACCGTGAATCGCGTTTCTCACAGCCCAAACTGGAATTTTATGGCCTATTTCGCGCACTCGGAGCCTTGCGACTCTACGTCATAGGCGTTCGAAACTTGGTTGTCGAAGTCGACACCCGCTACATTAAAGGCATGCTTTCTAATCCCGATATCCAGCCATCCGCTTCCGTCAACAGATGGATTGTCTCCGTCCTCATGTTCCACTTTGAGCTAGTACACGTTAAAGGCACATTCCACGGCCCCGACGGGTTATCGCGTCGCCCTAGACAGCCCGACGACCCGCCCAATACCTACGACGAAGACGAAGCCAACTTCGAGGACTGGGTCGACCGGATGCAAAGCTTGATGCACATTATACAACCGTTACCCCAACCACCGACACCATTACATGTGTACCAGACCTTCGCCTTGGCTCGGATCTCAAGTAAGGAGGAGATGGTGGCAGCTGACACTGATGCAATACCACCAGACCTAACGGCTCTCGAACTAACAACCGACTTTCCGCGACAACCTAAAATCCGCACCAACGACGATACAGGAATACGCGACCCTAATACGAACCCGACCGACATGTCATATGAGGACGTACCTAGGACCGACGCGGCCAGAGCCCAGGATCGGCGCATCGACGATGTTAGGCAATGGTTAACCGACCTCAAGCGTCCTGATAATATGTCTGACGAACAGTATGCGACCTTCATCCGTTACGCCACAGGTTTCTTCATAGATGGGACGCGACTATGGAGACGGAACAGACAAGGCGCACACAAATTAGTCGCCCGACCCGAAACACGACTGGAGATCTTACGATCGATACACGATAACCTCGGGCATAAGCGATTCTACGCGACTCGAGCGACCCTTCTCGAGCGTTTTTGGTGGCCCAACGTTCAGGCCGATATAGTCTGGTTTGTACAGACATGCCACATATGCCAGATTCAGCAGACAACCAAGGTCCTTATTCCCCCGACCGTCGCGACACCCGCGCCACTGTTCGCGAAGATATATATCGACACCATGCACCTACCGACTTCCAACGGATTCAAATATATCGTTCAAGGTCGCTGTTCTCTCATCCACTTTCCCGAGTGGCGCGCACTACGAAAAGAAAACAGCCGCACGTTAGGCGACTGGATGTACGAAGACATCGTGTGTCGCTGGGGTGGATTACGCGAAATCGTGACCGACAATGGACCAGCCTTTATCAAAGCGGCCGAACACCTCACAAAGAAGTACCATATTCACAACATTCGCATATCGGGCTACAACTCTAAAGCCAACGGACTCGTTGAAAGACCCCATTTCGACGTCCGACAATCCCTTTTTAAAGCGGCCGACGGAAACGAAAACAAATGGTCGCAATCCGCCTATTCGGTCTTTTGGGCCGAACGAGTTACGATCCGCAAACGAATGGGATGTTCTCCTTATTACGCCGCGACGGGAACCCACCCCCTCCTACCACTCGATATCGTAGAAGCCACATATATGCAACCGCCGCCCGATTCTATCCTCTCCTCAACCGACCTCTTAACACGGCGGGCGATCGCCTTACAGAAACGCGCCATCGACTTGGACCGACTACATTCCGACGTCTATGCGGCACGGCGACAGGCAGCAATCCGCTTCGAACTCAAGCACGCCAGGACCCTTCGCGACTACAACTTTAAAAAGGGAGACCTAATCCTCATGCGCAACACCAAAATCGAGAAGTCGCTCAACCGGAAGATGCGACCGAGATACCTAGGACCACTGGTCGTTGTGTCGCGAAACCGCGGCGGCGCCTACATAATCTGCGAACTCGACGGCACGGTTTTACACCGACCCGTGGCAGCATTCCGACTCACCCCCTACTTCGCACGAAACAATATTCCCTTACCCGACAGCGCGTTAGACATCGACACGCAACGCCTACGGGAACTAGAAGCAACTACGCTTGCCGACGACGAAGACAGACCCGAGATCGGGACCGACGACTCGGAGTCGGAAGGAGAGCAGAACTGATCGCATGCGGCGCCGATCAAACCATATACCCTGTACTACTACCCAACAAACTTTTGCCAACTCGCCCGACACATGCGTCGACTCAACGCGACTCAAACCCACCTGACCGACTCGTACCTTTCTCACTGTTTCCTTCCCGACTTCACCAGCTCATAACTCCACTCAATCCTTTTATCTCATGCCTCAATTATTCGCACTTGGAGGCAACCCCCCTAAGACACCATATACAGACGTATCATATTGCAAACCGCCCTTTTGCTGGGCTCTCGAACCAGACAACGAACCCAATACCTAACAAGAAAAATATACACGGCGCCGGCACAACCAAGATCCCAATAAAAACAAAAGCGCGACCCGGTCCCAACAACTCCCTAATCCTCCATACCGTCGTCAACAATCCCTCCCCAAGCCTCACCATCGTCCGTCACCACGTCTCCGGCCTCAGCGTCCAGCTGCTCAAGGCGATCGTCTACCTCGTTGAGAGCAGCTACTGTGTCGGCCAAACGCTGTCGTACCTGCGAAAGCGTATCCCGAGCGATCTCGACGCGCGCGGCAGCAAGGTGGGCCTCTTGTACCAGGACACGCAGGACGGCATGACGAGAGGCCCGAAGCGTTTGTAAGCCGACGACGTCGACCTCGTCGACGAGCGACCGTTGGGCCAACTGGTCCCGCCCCAGCATCTCATTCGCCTCCGCCAACGCATCCCGAACCCCGACCGGGACGTGTTCACCATGGAGGAACTCCGATCCCACGACTCCTCCCTCGGCCCGAGCCGACGCGGCTCGTAGGGAAGCGCCACGGATGTGTTCACCCTTCACAATGGGGAACCACGAGGCAGGACCCGACTCGCCAGCACCCGCTCCTTCGCCGGAGACCTCCACCGCCCCACTCGGTGCCACACGCCGCCGAGACCGACTCGACGCGACCCCCACAACCGCCCCCGTGTCGGACTGCGTCACACAACCCTTGCGCTGCGCCTGGCAGCGCAAACAAGGACCCCGTTCCGGATTCTGAGGGCATGACACCCCCTGCTTGCGGCATCGATCGCACTAAAAGGACAGGTAACAAGTCACGAGATGAGAGAACTGGCGACCAGGAGCAGAGATAAAAGACCTACGGGTATGGGACGCTCAAACCACCCCGGGACCGCCTCCTTCAAATGCGCCACCTTCTCCACCGTTACCGACGGGGATACCGCCGACCGCGGGTTCGCGTCGCGTCTCTCGCGTCGATAGGGCTGTCCACCCGATCAAATCAAAAACTTATGTCATGTCACAGCTGGAGACCGGCATTCTAAGCCTCAAAATCAAAATCTTATGTTTTTACATTGCCTTACAAATACATCAACCTTAGTACAAGACCGTCCACGCATGGACGGTCTTGGTATGAGACTAACTCATTACCGTCAATGCAAGGCACCCTCATGTTCTCCTCTTCTCGTTTGAATGACTTCTATTGAATCACTGAACTCCGTTAATTTTACACAGCTTCTCGCATAGGCATTTGATCCAGTGAGTGCTCCCGGCAGTGAATTGGGATGGGCGGCGTACATCCTAAGGAGCGGCTGGACAATGTGACATTATCAGAAGTGCGGACAGATATTGGTTGCCAGACTCTAGGCTCTAAAGAGATAATTACCTTTTTCCCTATGTTACACCTCCATACTCTTCTGATGGCTTGCAGGATGAGGATCATCCTTCAAGGTGACGACTGCCTGGTGCTGCCAGGAGAAACAGATTGTGAACCAAGAAGGTTTTTGTAATTCTGTTACGGCACTTACAACATGTATTTCTCCTGATGGAGGCATTCGAAATTGAAAGTTATCCAGGGGGATATGTGTCGAATGATAAGAATCTTCACCATGGAGCTGTTCACACAGGCTTTCTCTTGAAGTCAACCTGGTATCGAAGAGATCAGATTCAACTTCTTACGAACTTGCGATACAGGACTTACAAGCTCATTACTGAGAGCACATAGACTGCAGAGGATTTGCTTCAGGATTATTGCACAACAGAATGCACGAAAAATCACGTACGTTGCAAGCTAGGTAGAAGGAAGATTATACTGCAGGAAGTCAGAAGCTGCCGAAAAAATCAAATCTGGTCTGGATACACTTACAAGATGAATGTATTGGGTATCACGAGAAACTACAGCAGGGGGTCAGAGTTGTGAACGTTAACAGTAAGCACAGGGTCCACCAGTATCAAATTCATCAACGCAGCAACACTGGTAACAGCGGTTATGATAAGCAGCGATGGACATGTCTCAGATAAATATCATATACCTTGTGGCAGCTCCTCGATTGACAGTGTATATAGTCAATTTGGTCAGAACATTGTTGGTGCTGAAAATTGCCAACCGATTAGCACATCAGGACATAGCAAATGAGGACCCAAACACCTCTTGATATTCGACTTCGATGAGTGGAGCAACCACCAAAGCATTGGAGTGATTGTGATGTCACACACTGCAGCGCTTCCAGCTTGTGTGGAAGTGATTTTCTGAATGTGGCTAATCACAATTAAATGCAAGATTTTCCATACTGTGCACGCACCGCTGTTGACGCGAGACAATGGACCCTCTCAACGCGAAACCTGTAAGAAAAGCATGCGTAAAATGTATCAATCTTGCCTACGACACCTACACAAGGATTGTCTGAGCTACATTTGGGATGAGAAAGGTAAATGAAGGCAACACTGTGGTAATACGGACTGAATCCAAATGCTGCAAATTCCGGCGCGTTGTTTAAAACTGAACTGGCTCCGATGCAACGGGCTCAGTAACTCACCAATCTGCAAACCTGCCAGAATTGCCTTGCACAAATCTAAGTGTCACAGAGTGTAGGCAACTCACCACGGGAGCAGTGCACAGGAGCCTCCTTTGGCCCTTCACAACTGAATACGTAGCAGTTCGGCATTTCCACCCAACAGAAGAAATCAAATTTACTCACAGGTCCAAATTCGAGTAGCGAAGAACCTGGACAAAGGTGTGGTTGAGCCGTAATAGGCAAAACTAGTGATGAAGGCTTACACTTGTGCAGTGAAAGCAGTCAAGTACTGAGTCAGCGATGAGCAAGACCCCGCTGAGTTCGAGGACGAGGCTTACAACCAGGAGCAACATTGTCTTCATTGATTTGCATAATTAGCCTCTGCTCAAATGCAGCAAAAGTTCAGAAATATACTGGAGCAGAACTTTGACAACTAAGCATGGAAAATTCAGAGAACATCAAGCAGAGCTCACAAGGGTATCTGATCTAGCAGTTCCGGGCTGTCAAACCAAGTAACGAAGGAGACATATATCTGATGACTCAGAAAAGTCATTTGCAGAGTGGCGAAAAGGCTAGTAGATTGTAAAATGTTCCTTTAATCACAGGTGTGATCAAGTACTACTTCAACATACAAAAGAATGGCCACCTAAAAAAAAGAATCCGTGAGGCAAGGCCCACTGACAGGAAGCTCAACTCATATTTGCCTTTGTGGATGCAGTGTCCTTTGCGCTATGTGAATGAAAGTATTGCATTACCATGAGCTGGAAAATACATCAGTCACGTAATGTTATCTGAGGAATCGTTGAGGCCTTACCAATCCTACACCATATAATCTAGACGGCACATCCATGAGCAAGGGAAGAGTATCAGGCAATTCCAACTTATTACACTGCGTTGAGCATGTAGGAGATCATTTGGCAGCCCCAAGTCTCGGTGAAAGTAGGTGGAGACAAGGCCATAGTCGTTGCGGTCGCGATATGATCTTGAAGTTAGCTTTACGAAAGGTAAAAAATGAAGACCATGCGCTGCGGGTAATACATCCATCCATCCTTCCATCCATGCTCATCTTAACTGATTGCTTGTGGGAAAGCAAGACACAAAAACAGAAAATCTCACCTTCCCCGTTTCAGACCATGTTTTTGTATAGCTTGATTCAATATCAAGGTCGACTTGGAAATGAAGATGATCCACGGACTAGAGCTTGACCATCGCCCCATGTTGTGATATGATCTGTTGATCGAGTCCGAGTCGGCAAGGGTTCGTGTGAGCACATCACATTGTGTCTTATTCCGAATCAGCAGGAGTGCATTTGTTAGTCTTGTGCTCTGGCATAACTGTGTTCGCTCATCTCCTAATCGTTAGGATGATCATAGGAACAGAGGCCCGCACCCTGATACTTGAGTATATTGTTGTTTACAAAACACGCATCATTTCCTGCTTAACCTCGGATTCCGGCCACCGTTGTTTCCAACAATTCTTTCGGACTGTCCCAATGAAGCTACTTTGCGTCAATCACCGCATGCAAAATAAAACTGGAGACGCTTACAAAATGGTTTCCCCCTTCAACCTGGAAGAAGCGCGTTGGTCGTACTTTCCAACCCTTGGCCAGATACTCTTCGTGATTCCTCTTTGCTTAAATATAGCCCCACACGCATTGCCAATTAGATTTAGTCGCACCGATAAAAATGACAGGGACTTTCGCGAAGAAAGTTTGCGTGACGTTCTCATCGAAGAGGACGCGGTTGGAAGGTCGTTGAGAGTTTGCTGCATATACCTACAGCTCGCTTCGGTCAGATACCCAACATGGACAGTCATCATATAGGGTTACTCACATGGACAACTCGGACCGAACAGCGGCCGCCTCGTTGTATATCTTCTGGAACTCCTCAGGAGTCCATGAGGTGATTGTGGCATGGTCAGTGCGCTTTCTGTAGTCCAATCCATGGATGCTGCTAGACAAGTCTGGGTGTTCAAAATACGAGCTCACCCAGAAGCCGAAACACTTCTACAACTCTTCAGGTGTTTTGCAGTCCGGGTCAATCCAAGGGTTATATGTCTTTTCGTCGGCAGGAAGTTTGTAACCGAAGGATAAATATGGTGGATCTTGACCACGATAGTCGTTAGTTGCCAGAACCCATTTGGATCATGAGCACCACACACACCATACAGAACAAGATCCTTCACATAGGATTCCAGAAGGGTATATAGCTCGGGTGGAAGGAGACTCCGAGGGCCGGAGAACAGAGACATTGCTGTCGCCGTGCCCATGGACCAACCCATGATAGTGACGCCGCCCGTCTTCTGATCTCCATTTATCTTAGGAATTCACTCCCTCTCGATATACTGCCCGAGGAAACCCTGCCTTGGATTGCAAGTCTATCGATGAAAACTTTCCGACCATGCCTGAGATCGTCAAATTTGGTGTCGGTGTACTTGGTCGAACCAGGATAGTCCCTACGGTTCCAAACGACGATTCAAAGATTGCATTGGTGTGCGTAGGCATGCGACTTATCAAAGCCCGCTGTACAAAAGTGATAATGACAGTGAATTATCCGCAACAGTCACAACAAGGAACACGGGCTCCATCATGGACCAGAACATAACAAAATACTTACGTCCAGTGAAAACGCTACCGTGGAGAATGATCAAAGTAGTGTAGTTGTTGGAAGGGGGTGCACCATTGTCAGTAAAGAGATTTTTGATATCCTGTCAGCTAGTTTGTATGTGTGGGAGGACATTACCGCGAGACTTGTCGAAGGGTAGATTAAGAATTCAATTTGAATGTGCCGTCAAATTGAAGGGTGGGGACGACGGTAAGTGAATGAGGCAGTACTCATCAGAATTTAGGGCCAGGATTCGCCATCGTGCTGTCCGAGGATGCCCACTTGATTCATTTTGCATTAGCATTGATGACGGGCACGATGATTATAGGACCCCGGCATATACCTATACATGTTCGATCTGACTGCGGACACATCTGGGTCTGGAAATGGCCTCATGTCCGATCCAAAGTAGCGTACATATGAACCTTTTTTCAAGGTAGGTCCGATCCTAAAAAGGACATATACATCATCAAGTGAGAGGTCCGATCCAGTTGCAGACATTTGTGCTGGGTGGTCGAGGTCTGATCCAGCTGCGGACATGCCCCTAGGCCGTCACCTAAGTAGTAAAAACATGAACTTGTGGCTCCAAACAGTCTGATTGTATATGTGCACAGCATGATATTTAATTTTAAATGTGTACATATTCTGTCGCCAGCACTTTGTGGGCACTCCGTCGTGGTAAATGTCCGATCCCAGCGCGGACACTGGATATTTGATTCTCTCTGTGGACACACTCCGTCGAAACAGATGTTCGATCCTCTATGCGGACACCCATAGTCGCCAGCAATGTCCGATCCTTGTTGCGGACACTTTTGACTTGGGTGAGGAGGTCCGATCCTAGTACGTACACTACGTACCCTAAATAGCCCAAAATGTTGCGGACACTTTTGTCCAAATCTGATGATTTAGGATCGGACCTATATAGGCATATGCCGTGGTCCTATGATTATATGGAGTAACGACCACCGGAAGTACCTCAAACGAGCCAAAAAATTGGACATGCATATACATAAGTATGCAATAAGGCTTTCACGCTTCGTAAATTTTCCAGGAGAAAGAGAAAGGAGGAAAGGTAAAGGTTTGGAGAGGGGGGGCCCGCGCGCGCAATGCGTGAAGATTATTTTAGTTGGGCGCTTCGGGGCTTCCCCTGTACAAATGGCAGTATGCTAGATAAGCGAGAGAAGCAAGACTACCCACCTGGAGCATGGCTCAACGTCGTAGATGAACGAGCTTCCCAAAAAGAGCATGCGAAAGAAATATAATTAGGAAGTAGGAAGATTGAATTTTTGTGCAAATTCGTTACGACGAGCGGTCCAAGCACGCGTGATAGCGATGGGTACGAGGTAGTCAAGCCTGCGCCAGTAAAGTAAGAAACATAACGAAGACCAGCCGCTGAGTTTCATAATGATCTCAGGTGGGACACCGGAGGCGAGGAGTTCGACGGTTCCACCGATGCGATAACTGTGGCCGTAAACGGGATCGAGATGATGAGAGACGAAAATTTCAGTAGTAATGTGAAGGAATTGGGATTTGGTAAGGGTCTGGTAAGAGGAAGAATCAGTAATGAAAGCAAAAAGGTGAGTCGGAGTGGAAATGTGATTAATACGAAGATGGTTTTGTAACGCAGTAACGGGACAGAAGATATTGTTGGTGGCGGTCAGGATGCATTGATCGCCGGTAGTCGGGGACGTTTTGGTGGAGGGAAGATGGAATGTGAGGACTTTCGTGTTGTTGACAATGGAGGATTTGAAATTAGAGAAGCGCGAGATGTGTTTAGAGGGATCGAAAGCGGCAGAAGGCGGGAGCAGTTCGCCGAGACGGCGGCAACCCCAGAACGCCGCGAGTGCGGCCGCCCAAGTAGCAGCTCCGCAGGGGGAATGTACATCGAGATGATGGTGGAGGCAGAGTAGATGTTCACCAGAAATGGGGTTGCGTAGGGGCCGTTTGAAAGGGGAGCCGAGTTTGTTAGCAGATCGTTGTAAAGAACGTACTAAGAGGTCTCGGCCGTGCCATTCAGCACGATTGAGAACATGCCAAGCTCGAAGACCGTGAAGCCAGTTACGAACGGATTCACCTGAACAAGATCCCGCGGCGTCGGCAACGAAGGCGGAAAGAAGTGCGTCCGAGGCTGGCATACGAAGGGTTTCTGAGATATGAAGACGGTCGCAAAATTGTGTGAAACGCAGCAGGCCCGCTCCATAAGATTGACGAGTGGAGGGGGATAAAGAATCAAGAAAACGTAAGAGAATTTGCGACTAGAAGATTTTAAGAATAAATAAGAGACGTATGAGGAGAAAATACCTGATTTTCGACAGGTAATTGGGAGTCGAGAGACGCCTGTGCGGAGCTCGAGTGTGGTGTGGTCCACATCAGTAGACACTGGTCGGCGGGAACTACGGGACGGAGAGGACTGGGATGGTAAGAATTAGCACCTGAGGGAATTTTAGTAGGATGGGAAGGTAAGGCGCGTGCCGCTTGTTGACGCGCGGATAATGGGGCGACGTAGAGGCCCGGAGCAATGAGAGAGGAGGTGGTACGAGGTGGCAAGGACATAGTTTCGAGAGGTGACACGTCAGGAGGCAAAGGTAATAGAGATTGAGTGGTGGAAGGATTTGGAGTGTTTACGAGCGACGGAGTGCGTGGAGGACACTTGCGCATAGCATAGAGTCCAAAACCGACGTCGACGGCTACCCAAGGAGCCGTAGAAGAGTGGTGGCTATCCATGAAAGAAAGAGATAAGTTCGCGCGGCAAGTCGAAGTTGCGCGCCAGGTAGGTTCTGGGAGCGCCCGATTCCCCACGCGAGATCGGGTCAGCGGGATTGAGGCTGGATTCAACGTAGACAAAAGATGGGACGATAAGGTGTTGAGCGAGGACCGAGTAAGTTCTGCGAGTACATAGATTTATGGGGATATTGGGGCTTCGGTGCTTGTGATGAGCGCCAATAGCGCCGAAGTTGTCGGAGTGGATAAGTATGTGTGTGTTGGAGAAATTGAGCTGGGCAAGAAAGGAGATGGCCAGTTCGACCGCGACAGCTTCTAACCAGCAGATATCGTGGTTAGGTCGTTTCCAATCGTGGAGGAGTTTAAGAGCATGCCAGAAATCTCCGATTATGATACCGATACCCCAGGACGTAGAGGCGTCAACGAAAAGATCGATTTGCGCCACCTTTTGGATCGGATGGAGAACTCGTGTCCCAGAGGGGTTTTCAAGTTTGGAATGCCACCAACGTAAAGCGTGGACGACGGAGTCTGAAAGATGATGAGAGACGTAGGTATTAGCTTTGAAACCTGAGAGGAATTAGGAGAGAGAGGTAGGGAATAATTATAAGTCTAACCTGACATGAAATTAGATAGAGCCGGCAAATGAGAAGAACCTTCGGGATAAACGAAGGAGACATGGACAAGTGTTCCGTATATAATTTGGATGTCGCGCAGGTTGAAGGAGGAACGACGCACAAAATGTGCTTCGAGAATGGTGGAAACGCGATGGAGGTACTTCAGACGTTTCTTCTCTGGCAAAGATACGGTATGGGCGATGAGGTCCCAAGAAAAGCCGATATACGTGAAAGAAGAGGAGAAACAGGGGTCCGTCTTTTCGGGGTGCCACGGGATGTTTAGATCTGCGACGAGAGCCATAATAGAATCTCGGTCATGAGCATATCGGTAAATACCATCGGCGAAAACACCGTCTTTGACAGGATATCGAAAGGCTTCGATATCGTCCTCGTATTTGAGAAACAAAGACGTAGGCCGGGTCTCGGCATGCCAAATATCTATGGATGCGTTGGCTACCTGTCCTGAATTGCTACTTGCCAGACGAGCGCCGAAAGGGTGCACGTGGTCGATGTAAAAGGTGTTTTTAAATGAAACTACTAGAAAGGGTTTATGATCTGGCAGGGCAGGGCAAGTGCGATGAAAAGCTTTGATATCGAAAGACATCGCTTGCGTGCCAGGAGGGGCGCGCGCTGTCAGTTCACACCAAGCTTTATGAAAAAGATCAGTGTCCAGGCTCAACCGGAAGCTATTATGTGCGACGGGAAGGTCACCTGGTGTTCGTTGGGGAATCTTTCCAGATACGATTACCTAGGAGTGGGTTAGTTTATTATCTGGTCTAGAGATGGGTGGTTAGTCGATTGTCTTTGTTGAAGAAATATATCTCAACAATGTTTCAGACAATGAGCAGCTGTAGAGTAGATCGTTAGAAACAGTGACGAGGGTTGTAAATGGACGTGATAAGTGTCGTAGATAGTCGTGATAGATGTCGTGAGTGTGTCGTTGAAGATAATATATGTATACGATGTCTTGATGTACGATGACTTGATATACGATGACTTGATATGCAATAACTTGATTAGACTTGACTTAACTTGACTTGATATATATGATGACTTAGATAAACTTGACTTAACTTGACTTAACTTGACTGGCGGATGTATACGATGACTTGATTAGGCTTGACGATGACGAAGGCTTCCTGATAACAAAAGATAGAATACGGGTCAGCAATAAATGTGATCAACTAACCGCAGTTAATCAATACGAGAAACAATGACGAAATAGATCTAACAAGGTTGCTCACTGTTTCTTACAGTGACGAACAAGCTTGGAAGATATGAACGACGATGAACACTAGACTGAATCACACTCTTCTGGGCACTGCCAGGCTCGAGTAGACTTGTACTAGACTTGACGAGAGATTCCGAGTTTGCTCACTGTTGTGGACAGTGACGAACAAACTAACTATCAACTTGCTCACTGTTTCGTACAGTGACGGACAAGATTAACAGACAAGAACAACAGAGAATACTAGCTCCTTCGCAACTCTTCTGGGCACTGCCAGGCTCGAGCAGGAATTCCACTAGACTGAAACTGACTTTCTGGTTTGCTCACTGTTGGCGACAGTGACGAACAAACCAATCTACCAAGTTGCTCACTGTATCTTACAGTGACGAACAACCTTTGGTAGACAGAAACAACAGTGAATCAACTAAGATTACTGCCTTGGTCAACAATATGACCAATGGGGGGGTGAGTGCAGGCTGTATATTGGATGAAACCACTGTTATACCACACCAGACTGGGGGGAATACTCAATTTCCTCTCCCTTATATACATTTTGGCTACCTACACTTACTAAGCATTGATGCAGTACAATGAGTCATGTAGAGTCATATATTGTAAGTGAAGGAGTCAGAATGAGTCAGGGTGAGTCAGAATATGTATTTATAGAAAGAATGAGTCAGGATGAGTCAGAGCATATTTATAGAAATATAATGAGTCAGATGTTATAAATAAACAGCCTTGACTGTAAATAAGTCATCCTGATGCAATCTATGAGTCAGATTACATGTGTAGAGTTAAAAATAGAATAGTAATGAGTCAAGTGTTATAATGACTGTAAATGAGTCATCTAGATGCAATCCATGAGTCAGATCACATGTAGAGGGTTAATTATAGAACACTTGAGTCAGATTGTCAGAATGGAGTCATATAGACATGAGTCATGTTGAGATATGGGTTATATTTAGCACACTTGAGTCAGAATATCAGATTTGGGTCATGTAGGCAGATGAGTCATGTGGGGGTGTGAGTCATGCTGTCATATGAGCCATGCTTACATGAGTGTCATGTGGAGCATGTGGACCATCCTGACATATGAGTCATAAAGGTGCAATGAGTCATGAGCTGCATATGAGTCATAATGACGAAACGAGTCATATGGATCCAATCAGTCAAGTTCAGGAGTTATGACTAAGCTGAGGTCATCTGACTTGTCCTTAGGATTACAGAATCATCAGAATGATGGAGTTAACCATTGCGCCATGTGGGCTGCTTAGTAATCTCTTATGATTATAAAGTTTTGCACCAGGCCGGGATTGAAGCAAGGTCAAAAGTGCCAAAGCAGTAGGTGCAATTTAACCACTGAGCCATTGGGCTGTTTGTGACAAGCTAGACTTTAAACTGTTTATAAGGCAGGGATTGAACTGGTGTTATAAGATATAAGACCTTTCTTTAGAGTGATCAATTCGACTGAGTGGGCTTTTTATGTCACTTTGTCTGAAACACTTTTCAGGCGTGACAGCGCGACCTGAGAAGAGAGCGTCAAAATTTTGCCGCGAGATTCAAGAGAAGAGAAAGCAACATGAAGATGTTGAAAAATTTTGCATTGAAAACCCACGAAGAGATTTGCCAAGAAGTAAGATAGAGTTAAAGATCGCAGTCGATCTGAGATTGCGATATAAAGTAGATGGCAGAGATTGTAGAGTATGCCTGAAGAGATTATCAAGAGAGAATAGGGTCCGCAAAGCGACCAGAGATTATAGGGTGCAACACCCGAGGAGATTATATGACAAGATAACAAAGGAATGAGAGATGAGATGAACATACTTCGTCAGCGACACGGAATGCCATGTCGAAACACGTCGGAAAGTCGTCTTTGGAAATGTAGCTGTTTACGAAAGGCGTTCCCGTAATCGGATCGCCTTTGGAGAGATTGCGGCAGACGCGAAGTTTAGGTGGGAGACCGGGGCCGGTATCCTGCTCAGCAACGATAAACGGAGAGCAGTATATTGGTCCGCGCATAATATGTTCGACGTCCTGAAGGGAAAATGGGCCGGACATGCGACCGAGTCCAATTTCGGTAGAGAGATAATCCGTAACAGCTTCAGGATGGACGTCTACGGATGGGTGATTTTTGATGACGACCGTGTTGGATAATTTTGGAAGGGCCCCCAGGAAACCCCGAGTGAGATTGGTAATAAGAAGAGGATACGTCGAAGTAAGATTGTGTTTAGTAAGAAGTCGTTCATACGCCGAGACATTATAAGGAGTGGAGATACGCTCAAAGATTTCGTTATCCTCGGGCGAAGACAAAGAGAGGCGCAGGCGATAATGGATACGATCCGAGAAATCAGAATATGAAAGGACAGTCTCAGGCTTGAATAAAGCCGTCAAAGGTCCTATCACACGCTGAACTACGCTCGAGGGCCGCGTGTTGAGCTCCGCATAGTGAACAGGCGTGGATCGCGTCTGTACCATGCCGGTTGTCGCAGAATCTGTTGAGGTTGTAGAGGTTACAGATTCTTTTGGAGGAGCCGCCTTTGTACGGTTTAGCGGTCCACAAGGCGTTATCGCGATAACGGGCGAAGAGGGGTTTGCCATCTTCGAAGGTGGTCGACGAAGAGGGATGATCTCTGAACGAGTGGCCTTTGGCGCAGATAAGACACTGCGGCACATGGGGTGGCCCGGACCGAAAGGGCTGGCATCCCCGAGAGTGCGTAGGAGAGGTTTCGCCACGGGAAGGACGCGAGATTTGATTAGGATAAAACTGCTCAGGTTCCGCGTAGCGCTTGTAAGCCGGAGCATGAGAACGACGATCCCGCTCGAGATCCCCAAGTCGCACGCGAAGTAAGACCTCTGAGGCGTAAGCATCCCAATCAAACAGCACGCCTTTGAGTATATCGCGTCGGGCTTTTACTTCGAACGTATACCAATCAGGGTAAGTGAGCTCGAAGTTATCGAGCTGGGCGAAGAAATCCCGGTGCTTCCTGAACTCCGTGGCATAAGAGGGAACTAAGTCGGACGTCAAAGGGGTCCCCGATTCTAGAGTGGATGTGCCCGAGGGTGAGGGATTACACAAGAGTTCGAGCGCCGCAAGGAGGTTACTGTACTAATACGACCAAGTCTTCAGTCACTTGTCACGGGTACCTCTGAATTGAAGAGTTTTTGGGCTTGTCACACATCACAAATGCTTTTGAAGAGTGTGACCAATTGCGCCCCCATACTAATTTTTTTTTTCCCGCCGCAGGCGCATTCCACATGAGCTATACTGATACAATATACACTCCACCAATTGCAATGTAGCCACTGCATTTTTTGCAACAGTAAAACATTGACTACATCCCCACTCCTCATGAAGAGATTTTGCTTTGGTCACACCAGGCGAGTGGCCTTGAAGAGGTGAAGAGTTCGTGCAGCTTGTCACACGTCACATGCAGTGAAGACTTGGTCGTATTAGTACAGTATTCGAAGCCTCGACATATCGGAAAGGGCTCAAACAGGAAGGCGAATCATCTGAACCCCATAGGCCGATCATTTTGGGCATATCTAGGAGCTGAACCTTCTCCGAAGAATCTTCGTCTGCCCAAGGTCGCAGCAGCTTAAAATGCACGTCTTGAGGCGAATAGTTGACCGTTTCGATGCGGTCGTTGGTGAAGAAAGTCAATGGAGGACACATCTTGTTTTTGATGCAGAGGAGATAGGTAGTGGGGATGGTGATGCGATCGCGGCGCGCAGGCACCCGCTTGACCGGATCAACAAGCTGCATGCTGCCAAGCAATTTGGTACACATCTTGGTCTCCGTTTCCTTATCCTTCTCTTTCTCCAACAGTCTGTCCACCTCAGCTTCCTTTTTCGTGCGAGCGCGCTCGCCCTGGATGTATCTGACAAGAGCCACTGGCAAGGGGCTCAAGGCCGCGCATAGGGTTTCACTGTCGACAAACTCTTTGTACTCCTCATCTGTGAATGCGTAACTGCGCCTGAGAGGCGGACCGATGTCAAGATTGGGAGGGCGCGGGCTAGGAGTCTCCTTGGCAGTAATGGTCTTGTAAATACTGTTGTTATTGTGCTTCTCAATTTCGACGTTGCGAATAACGCGTATCTGCAGAGGTATCTCGGGAATCATGAGGGCATCAGGCGGAGTCAGGTGCTCGTCAAAGTTAAAGTCGTCCGGAATAGGCCCCGGAATACCGGCGTAAGGAAGCTGGGTGGACATTTTACTAAAGCAAACTGGAGCGAGTCGACGAGCGCAAGAGAAAAATATGTCTCACAACGATCACGCAAAAGCATAGAAATAGGATTAAGTAAATGAAAGTAAACGGAACGAAAATTTCGCAAGCGTCTGCCTTATCTAAGCTTAGGCTAGCCGTACGCAAGCGTACGTAGCCTTAGCAATCGGTTTTGAAATAAAACTTCCGAAGCCAGAGCTCGAGAGTATTTCGGAGCCAATAATATGTAGAAAAACTTCAGGATAATTTGTCCTACTCTGATAAATCTCTACGGAGTCGCCAATGGTTCCAAACAACCTACAGTCTGCTTGGTAGAGATTGTAAGGGATCTCCCAAGATGCAAATCAACATTCCTTCTCCAAGGACAACACCAACTTGGATTCCCTTGCCCAAGCGTTTCACGAACGCATCGCGTGGAGCCGTGACGGCGCTCTCCATCTTCATGACGCTGAGAATGACTACAGTCTCGCCCTGTCTGATCAAGCGACCATGCTCGCCCGCGACGTCTCCTTTAGCCGCCAGTAATGCGGGATGTAGTTCGACTATCTTGCCAGTCAGTGGCGAAGCAACATGGGACGCCTCGTTAGGGTTCGCGAGTTCGAACGCAGATGATGCGATGGCGGCGGACGTAGATTGGGATAACGAAAATTCCAGGGGAGTTGGAGAAAAGGACGTTTGGAGAAGGCCTGATAGTTGATCAGGAAAGCCATTATGAGAGATGGAAGAGAGCGTCAAGCTGTGCTTTGTGGGAGTAGCCGTGGCATCTCCTGAGGACAACGTGAGGCTGAACAAGGCCCCGGGCTGCAACAATGTGGTACCAGACGTTGTGGCGGGGTTGGCAACCGTTTGATCGCGGCTGGCACCCTTTATCGTATGGGTCGGGTCCGCGAGTGACTTTCCCAAAGATAGGACCTCCTCGGTATTTCGTTCCAGCCATAGGGTGTCGATACTACCGTCAAGCCAGTCTTGATGGTCCAATACGCCAGCAAGTAAAATGCGATTTGTGACGAGATCGCCAATGCTGAGCTCCCTCAATGTACGCCTCGCCTTCTGGGATGCTTCCTCGAATGTCTGACCCCGAGCAATGATCTTGGCGAGGAGAGAGTCAAATTCAGTACCAATGGTCCACAGTGGAGAGAAATCCTTGGAGGGGCGGGCAGAAAGCCAGGTGTCAACCCGTATCCCAGGACCAGATGGCCAGAATACATCCGCAGGTTTCAGCGTTCCTGGTGATAGACGGAAGGAGCGAGACGGGTCCTCTGCAGTAAGCCGTAGTTGTATCGCATACCCTTTGGGTGGTGGCGGAGGATTAGAGAGCGACAGTGACGAAAGTGTGGTTGAAGGAGTAAAAAGGAGAAGCTGCGTGCGAACCAAGTCGATGCCTGTCACTTCCTCTAAAAGTGGGCCTCAATTTAAGTCAAGTCCGAGACGTAGAATATTTTGATTTACCAGTAATCGTGTGTTCGACTTGTACTCTGGGGTTGATTTCCAAAAACACCCAATCCAATGTCCGAGAGTTCACAAGATACTCGAATGTTCCCAATCCTCGGTAGTTCAAGTGCCTCGCTATCTTCAAAGAGGACTCTACGAGGGAATTGATGACGGTCCTTGGTAACCTGGATGGCGCGACCTAGGCAAATTTCGGTAAGGTATTGATATCTCGGCTTCCACAACGCTTCCACAACGCTCCTCACCTCTATAATCTTCTGAAATCTGCATAAAGTAAGAGGTTTGATGCTCGAGTTAAAATTGGAGCAAAGCTCACCTCCGCTGTATACTGCACTCCCTCTCCCAAAGATGGGTAACGAATCCTGCTCCGTCTCCTACAACCTGTATCTCGATGTGTTTCCAAAAGGGCCCCGTGAGGGCTTTCTCAACGAATATTTGGCGTGATGGAGACTCTCCTAAACAACTGAGCAAGTCTTTAGATTAGGACGTAAAGGTTGTTGAATATATATCCTTACCGGTGGAAAGCCTCTTCTACATGTTTGTCACTGTCCACGATTCTGATGCCTCTCCCTCCTCCACCATCTAACGCCTTGATCATAATAGGGAAGCCTTCAGAGCGCACGAAAGCGTGTACATCGTCGGTGGATAGTACTCCTGTACCCGTAGCTATTTTGACACCAAGGGAAGTCGCAAGATTTCGAGAGAGCAGCTTGTCGGACGATATACGAAGTGTTTCGACGGAGGGTCCAATGAACGTAATAGAATCCGATAATGCCTGTGCAAGGGCTGGGCTTTCACTTAGGAAACCATATCCTGGATGCAGATGTGTGCACTGCAACCTGGAGAACGTGGTCAGAAATATGAGAGCAACTTGATTGCATTTGGGGCTCGGACGTACCTTTGAGCGATGTCGACAATCTTCCCAACATCCAGGTAGTCAGACACGTTGTCGAGTTTCACGGCCTTATCAGCGTAAGTGGCATGGCTCTCATCACCGTCGGTGTAAATGGCGACTGTAGACCATCCTAGTTCGCCAGCCGAACGTAGGATACGAACGGCAACTGGAGAGACAACATGAGAGTTGTTGACAAGAAGTTTGTTTGTTCAAACCTCACTCACTCTCTCCTCTGTTCGCGACTAGAACCTTGAGCATCGCGACTATGAGCTATCAGAGTGTCGCAGGCAATAGGAGGTATCCTCTAATCCCCAGGGATTACTATCTTGATAAATGCACGGAAAACTCATTTGAATTGTAGCCGTCCCAAGACCAACTTCATGGGACCGGTAACTGTGAAAGCCGAATCGATATCCATGCTCAGGGGCCTGCAAGGACCGTGACCTGCCTGCTTAAATAACGTTAACCCAGTCCTAGCCAGTCTTTCGAGGTCAAATCGTTGTCGCAATGCCTTCAGATCCCTCCAATGGCAGTGGAAAGACGCAGAGAGGCGACATCGCAGACGCGTCGAGCTGGGAGGTACGCTTCTTAGTGGCTGTCTGTTCCAGAACAACATCACAATAAATAACCGTATCAGCATCCACTATCCCAGCTTAGGGAGCAGCAAACGCTTATTCAACAGCCTAACCTTCAGGACCCAGGATACATCCGTCAAAAGGCTAACGGAAAACTATGGGTGCGAGAGCGTCTGACGGCTCTGCTTGATCAAGAATCCTTCGCAGAGGTAGGCTCTGTGACCGGAAATCCTATATTTGATGAGAAGACTGGGGCCTTAACATCCTTCACACCGGCGTAGGTCAGCTTGTATCGCGCAACCTTCGCCTACTGCACTCAGATCTATGTAGGAATTCCGTAACTGGTTTCGGGCGCATCAATGGACGCAAGGTCTTTGTAACTGCGGACGACTTTAGTGTGAGAGGAGGCCACGCGGATGGCGGTATTCAGATGAAGGCTCCTTATGGAGAGGTATGTCAGGACTAATCTTTATTAGTTCTCTGCTCAACTGCATCAGCTTCTAGCGCGGAAAGCAAGAGTGCCATTGGTCGGTCAGCTTAATGACGCTTTTTTGTAACGCCTCTCAATTCACTTTTCCAGATTCGACTTTTGGACGGGTCCAGTGGTGGTGGAAGTGTCGCAACTTGTAAGCGTCTATCTTTAGGTGCCGCCACTAAGCTAAATCCGATTTCATTTCAAAGACCTTACTATGGGAGCAACATACATACCCGGTCTTGCAGGCCTAGGAAGGAGTATGGACACAATGGCAGTTGTTCCCGTTGCGTCAGCCCTCTTGGGTCCCGTGGTTGGCCTAGCCTCGGCAAAAGCTGTTATCGGACATTTTAGGCAGGTTAATATTTCGTCCAGAAAGTTCACCTGCTCATATGTCTATTTAGTGTGATGGTAAAGGGCCTCAGCCAGGTACTGCAAAACTTATATGATTTGCCCATCCGCTTATTTTCCACGTAGCTATTTGCAGCAGGACCCCCCGTAGTTAAACAAGCCACCTTTGAAGATCTCTCCAAGGAGGCCCTTGGGGGTTGGGAAATCCACGCGCAGAATGGCACAGTCGATAACGTCGCGACATCCGAGCAGGATGCCTTCGATCAAATCGCGAAATTTCTTTCGTATCTCCCCTCCTCGATATTCGCTCTCCCGCCCGTTATCGAGTCGCCGGACTCTCCAACACGAAGGGAGGAAGAGTTGGTGTCGATCATTCCGAGGCGGCGAGCACGACCATATGACGTCCGGAGACTCATTCGGCTGATTGTCGACGCGAAGGGACCAGTCGACGATCCCGGTTCTACATCTTTTTTTGAGATCGGCCAGACGTGGGGACGCTGTATCGTTACAGGGTTTGCGAGGCTTGCTGGTCGGCCTGTCGGTATTCTGACGAGCGATTGTCTGGTCAATGGTGGTACGTTATTTGAACCAGTTTTCATTAATGACCTTTTAGTTATGATCGTAAATACACAGGCGCCATAGACGCGTTGGGTAGCCAAAAAAGCGCCAGGTTTGTTACTCTGTGCGACCATTTTGGGTATGTACTTGTAAACACTTCCTTCTAATAACCTATCTCACCTGCCTTCGTTCAAGGCTCCCATTGCTGAACCTCGTTGATCTGCCCGGCTTCGCCATCGGTGAGTCCAGCGTTGTCCGACTGAAATAACACTAATCTCAGGTTTGGACAAAGGGTCCGTCGCTGAAAGGACAGCAACGATCCGCCACGGCGCAGCGGCCATGTCCGCCTTGTACAACGCCACAATACCCATCTACACAGTTATCACCCGGCGAGCGTTTGGGGTGGCAGGGGGCGCATTCTCCGATCCTGAAGACGGGGCTGGAACACGCGTAGCTTGGTTGGTCTCCATTCCAATTGATCTTAGTTATATATCTGACACACACTTGGCACTACAGGCCGTCGGGCGACTGGGGCAGTCTTCCGTTGGAGGGTGGCATCGAGGCAGCCTACAAGCGCCAGTTGAATGCTGCTGATTCCGTCGAAGCGCGCGAGAAGCTCATGGCGGGCCTCCTGAAGCAGTTCGAAAGTGTGAGGAGCCCAATGAAGACGGCACACAAGTTTGGAGTGGAAGAGATAATTGATCCTAGGGATACGAGGCCGCTGGCGTGTGAGGTACGTCTTACGAATGGACCTTTTGTTTCGTCCGGCTAATGAAATTGTTCCAAGTGGACGGCGCATGTGTATGAACATCTTTTGCCACAGCTCTCAACATTCAGACAGACTAGGTTTGGACTGGATAGCAAACCTTCGAGCGGGCGTGGGTACCGTCTTTAAGACGCTTCATATGTATATTCATGTCAAATGGCACCCATTCATTGTTTCGGGGTCATCGTTTCAAGGCGGCGAGAAACAAAAACATACACAGTTCCAAGATCAACTTCTGCTTTCAGTCCGATTACAAAGCCTCACTTAGCCCCGCTTAGTCTTCCACGTCCCGCCAAGACCCACGCCAAAACTGCCAAATGCACCGCTTCCGGTAGGGCCTGCACTGGCTGGTCCATCAGTTGGACTCATGGCCGAAATAGGGTGGCCACTGAATGACTTGGTGTGCCCGTGGCCGCCAGCACTTCCTATGCTAGCACCAGGCTGGAATGAGGAGCGGTAGGATGTGTTTGGTATCGATTGAATGGAAAGGAATTTGTTGGGGAGGGGTCGATCATCTGTGTTGTACTATGGCGCAAAATTTAGCGATAAGGTTCAGCCGCTACCTGTAGGCTGGTGATCACATACCTGGAACTCCAGACCGATACCATCCGCCTCCGATACATCCAGAAGCTTCACGAGCTTTTTTCCGATCGCATTCAGCTTCTCCACCTCGTCCTTGCTGCGCGTCCAGACCTGAATTCGGTCGACCTTGCTCCTCAGGCTTACAACGGCCCCACAAATCTCGTCGCCTTCCTCCAGCTCCTCACCAACCAGCGCCATCGCGAGCCAACTCCAGCAGCGGTCTAGCAGTGTCGGGTTGTTCTTCATCGTGAGGACCCACTTGCCACCGTTCGCGTTCGCCTCGTCCTCCCACATCGGCTTGATGCCGGACTTGAAAAGGTGATAGTTCGAGTTGCGCTCGAGCTTGGACGGCGGCTTCAGCCAATTGAAGTACCGGCAAAACTCCTCAACGGTGTCAAATTCGCCGATGACGGTCAGGCCAGCTTCGTAGTCCGTGGATTCGGGGGGTTGAGTACTGAAGGAAGCATCAGGAACGGTGGCTGTCGCAGGCGTGTAAGGAAATTTGGCTTTGGTATCATGGTATATTGTCCTGCAAAATGGTTATCAGTATAATTTGAAAAGGCGAATGGAGCATGTCTTTCATACTCACCAAGGATATTGAAGCGGGTGCTCAGGTGCCTTCATGGGAACTCCTGGAGTCTTCGGATCCTCGATCATCTCTGGCTCAGGCGGCTTGGCGGTTCCATCGATACTGAGCGCCCGTGTCTTCGCCAGTCGCGCAGTAATGGCATCGAGACTTGGAATATTCTTATATCCAACCTTCACCTGTCGTTTCTCGGGAATGACAGGGTCCTGATTAAGCTTCTCAACTCTGTCCGCCGTCAATGCGTCGCCGCCAGCCTCACTACCACCCGTCTCAGATTGCGGTGGCGACGTTGAAAGAGCAGATGGCGAAGTAGAGCGGGTAGAAGGAGGATTGACTGCTATCGAATCGTTGGTAGAGGCTGCAGTTGAGAGTGATGCATTTGAGCCCGTTCGCAGCGCAAAGGCGGCAAGACGAGGTCGTGGCGCTGAGGTCGTCTGGTTGTTTGCTGCAGCTGATGAAGCGTTGAGGTTGATGCGAGCAGCAAGTTGATTCAATGATGGCAGGCGGCCGGCACCAGGGGGCTTTGGGGGGACTTCCACAGATTGGGATGTAGAGGAGCTCATCGTGGTCGGTGGAAGAGAGACAACCCACAGCAACGGCCGCGGCAATCGCTTGAGCCAAACACTGCCACTATCGGACTCACTGGCAGGACAGTCTTATCGGCATTCCTCCCTTCCCGGTCCAGTTTCATCTTTCGCTCATAACACAAGAGCTAACTTCTATTACGATGCAAGCACCTCAAGGGCGTAATATAGTCCTTAGCATTTCAGACCGCGCTGAGGATATTGCAATCGAATTACACGACATATCTCAAAGATGATGTTATAGAGTGACTTTGCCAAACACCAGTTGAATCACCCAAGTACTGTGAGTACATATCAAAGCAAGACGACATCTCTTACTCATTCCTGACTGTACATATGTCGGATACTCATGGCAGACGTACCGGTCTACAAGAATCTTCAAACCAGAGTCCGTGCGCAACCTCCTCAAATACGCAGCATCCCAACAGCATCCACGCGATGCTCGTAATCTCGAACGTCCCGAAGAAGGTTGGATACGGTAGACACTAAATTCTATGGACCGCCTTAGTCGAGCGACATCAGGTCCAGACGTTGCAGCTTCCAGGCTTGCCGCGATCATTTCTGCGAAGGTTCCGTTAGTTGAAACGACGCAACTTGTCACGGTACGCTTCGAGTACAACAAAGCAACGAGGCTTCAGCGCTGTCTTCAATTACCGCCTGCCCGGCAGGACGACCGGAAACTTGCCTTCACGTTTGTCCTCAAATTTCAAAGGTGAAATACACTGTTTGATTTAATTTCGTATCCTCTCTCGCAAAGTCGCCCGACCGCACCCCAGTTTTGATAGATCGACCTCATTTATTCATCAAACGACTTCACACCAAGGCATTGCAATCACCAGCGACGACGTCCTTTCTTAGTCGAGGAACGAACGGGCTTCTTACGCCATGTGGCTGGATGAAGAGATCGCACAGCTTGTCGCGAAACACGCTGGACAAATTCCGTCACACTGTTGCGCCTCTGAAGCGCATCCCACCAGATATCCTTTCGGAGATCTTCATCCTGTGCGCCCCTCCTTACCCTGAACACGTTCGATTCCCGCCTCGTTCTCCCGACACGCATTGATTGTTATTCCGGGTCTCTCTTAAATGGAGGCGCGCGGCACTCTGTGGACCTCGTGTTTGGGGCCGTATCGAGTTTTCGGTAGGATATGGACTCTTGGGCGTCGCACTGGCTAGCTTTGTCATGGCCTCGGCCGGGCAATTATCGTTGAAGGTGTCCTGTGGTCCCAGTGTGGATATCTCCAATGAGTAGTCAACGATTTGATCATTCCCTACTCCTTGCGCGCCGCGCACAAAATGTTTTACTGAAAGTTCAAGTAGCACCCTGTGGGCGTCTTCAGGATATTTTTTCCTCTCAAAGCCCTCCAAGTGTAAATGGGGGAGGCGGAAGCACAACCTAATTTGTACACCATTATACATGACGCTCAGTCATTACGATCTATGGCGTTCTCAGGCTCCCTGGGGACAAGCCCGAATGAAGTCGCCACCACTCCGATGATCGTGAATCCTTCTGGAATCGGCTTATTGAGCTATGTAGATTTGAGCGACCTCAGTCTAACCCGTTTAGAAGTCTCTACTGTTGCAAACGCCTGGAAAGAGGGACACTTCAGTACATTAATGACTTCGACAAGGTCCGAAATGGGCTCACATGTTATGTCTGTCGGTCAATCAAGTTTTTCAAGTTCAATTTCGGGGGGGATATGGAGTGTTATGTACCCCACCTGCTGTAAGCTTGCATGGCTTAAGTGGTTCAGATGTATGTATAATGTAGCGCCAGGTTCAGAGTTCAATTCCTGTATGTGATTTTTTTTCCCCAGCCACATATATTATTTGTGCTTGCTTGGAAGCGAGAAACGACAATGCACGCGCCTCCGAGTCCTCATCGATTGTCCGTCGCTGTCGGCTTGATTACTGTCTGACCTTGCGAGTTCCTCTCTCATCCTTACTTTCTTTTTACTATCTCATGTTATAACACCTGTTGACCCGGGAAAACAGTCATCTTCAATGTCCAAAGGTCAGCTTATCTACTGAAAACTCGATACTGGTCACTAATTTGTCAGGTCTCGAGAGATTGGTGTATTCAGGCAAATTTCTGCTTCTTCCGAGGGTTCTTTGCACCACCATGATCTGTGCAAGGACAAAATTTGGCCCCACCCGACCCCTTACAGCTCTCCACCCGGCCACAATTGTGATCACGACATGCCGCACATCGTTTATTGCGCCTTTTCTTGGAACCCCTCGGATTCGGCGGATTTGATGAGACCCCACCGCTCTCACCGCTCCCACCACTCTCACCGCTCCCACCACTCCCGCCACTCCCGCCACTGTTAGTCATCGTAACGAGGTTCGAAATCGGCAAGTGCGTGTTCGTCGAGATGGCGGCCACTTCTCTCGCTGATTCGGTATTGTCGTGTTCAAGGGCTGGAGGGTTCACCAACTGGATGGGAATAATAGGGCGGGTGTGGAGCGTAGCTGGTGCAGTGGAAATCTGGGAGGTCGTGTTGGTTGATCGTGAGGATGCTGTGGGGTTCGACATTGAGTGTGAGTCACGACATTCCCATTATCTACAGCACTCACTGATGATGTAGTTTTCATCTGTGTCTTTTCCTTTGCCTTTTCGTGCTGTTGGCTGCGGATTGGACTCCAGGAGCGTACGCGCAGGTAACACTCGGGACCGTCGATTGGGGTCGCTCAAGATGTCGGTAATGTCCTTGCGTTCACGAACACTGTTCGATAAAGTTGCCTTTTCAGCACGGTATGCCGCCCAGACCTTGTGATGGCGCTCGAGCTGCTGCGGAATTTTGTAGAAGATTTGATCCTCCGGCTGCCTTTCATGTACAAGCTCGTTCCATCGTAGGGCAAATCTTTCGAAATTAATGGATTTTGCAGTGTTGCTGGCCGCCGGTGCGCGTGAAGATTGAATAAAAAACTGATTGGTTTCGAGGAGCTCGGTAAAGAGTCGATACTCGGCAGGGGTGTGTATTGGGACAACAGCATGCGCTGTTTGCTGACGTTGACGCAGATAATCATAGACACTGCGAGGTGCAGTCGAGAGATGGGTAAGGAGGTGCACAGGCATGTCGCGATGATATGGAGTGCCCTCTTGAATTGTGGACTCGACACGATGCATACCGTAACTTGCAGTCATAGCTTTCGGGACTTTAATTATTCCTGAGGACTCCTTGGTTGCAATGCGGGTACTAAGGGTCGAGGGCATTGGGAATGACGGCTGTGTGCCCAATCCCACAGCAAGCTCAACAATCTCGTCCGTTCGCCAGTTGTCGAAGTGGCCACGGAATCTTTTACCTGTACGGTTGAAGAAGCCAACCTGGTTATAATATGTGTGGGTGTTGTAGTGCTACCAGAAGCTATGTATCATGTACTGTTGTATTTCTTCGATGTCGTATATTTGCTAACGCACAGTCTGCGAGCTCTGGCGATGCTCGGAGTGATCCAAATGTGCGGCGCAAAGGCATGTGAATACCTCCCTCGACGGAGTTGGTCCCACGCAGGCAGCGATACACGACGAGTCCATTAGGGTCTGTGCCTATCTTGCGGTATAGCGAGTAACCAGGCGGATCAGATAGAAGCCCTAATTCTGCAACTTTGATAATTGCAGCGGCCTGCTTTTTTGCACCATCAGAAAAGAGAGGCCCTCGTTTGGGGTCAATAGAACATTGTACGTTAGACCAGCAGTCAAAAAGCTTCTTCAAATCTGAGACCAGCTTTTCAGGTGGAGGGCAGTAGCGACGAACTCGGCGTCGAATTGCGTCAGAGTGGGAACGAACAGCGTATGACCACGAAAGACCCTTCTTTTGATACACGGCAGAAACTGCAGCAACATCAGATTCATTAGGTATAAGAAGAACCTGACTGAAAGCTGCAGCAAAGGCTTTGAATCCTGAGTGTGCTTTAGGAAGAAGGCGATGGAGACGATCCTGAACATGCCACAAGTCATCATAGAGCCGATTGGAAAGAGAGCCTGAAACAGATGTCGGTTGATGGAGGAGGTTGGTCGAAGTGATTTCTTGTGCGGGATCAGATGTAGGTATGTTGCTGGCAATTTGGAAATTGTTGAGCTGTGTAACATTTATGTTCCGTACCAGTTCATCGAAGTCAGCACAACCATACTCATCATCTGAGCCTGGCTCATGTGAAATCTGATATTGCTTCAGCTCCAATGACTGATTTCAGTATCACTCTAGACTCACTGTACTAGGCTCGAGTTCAAAAGCTTGAAATCCAGGTATGTGTTCTTCATCCAAATCAGAATCATCTGATGACTCCGACTCACTATCAGAATCAGAGTTGGACCATGGGAGAAATCCTGCGCTAGTCTGTGGTGGCCCAGTCTCCTCAAGAACAAAATGAAAAGTGTTGGGAGCATTTTCTTTCGCAGATGCGGGTAGCTCAGTGGCCCGGGTACGGAGGGATGCACGAGCGACAACAAGATGAAATGGCCGTAAATGTGTCGACAAAGTTTCTAATGTTTCCTGGTACAACGAAACAATGAAACCTGGTACGAGCACCTTTTCGACCAGTATTACAGTTCGAGAATGTAGTAGATCAACAATATAAGTCCTCAGGGTCTAGACACGCTGTGTTAGACGACTGTATTATGCACCTGTAGTAGATCAACAATATAAGTCTACAGGTACCTATCAGTAAAGAATCGAGAAGTAAAGCAGACAAACGCGACGCACCCTCAGGGTCTAGACACGCTGTGTTAGACGACTGAGGTGCCCGTTTGTCTGTCCGTAAAATATATAGTAAGTTAATAAGGTTCTAGCAAAGACTAGCAAATACCGATCGATTGAAACCAGCCACAGTGAGCCACGACGCTCCGCGCCGTGGCGTAAAGAATAAGCGCACGCCAGAATAGGTAATTGGCCGAATAAGGAAATAGATAATTAAATTGATCGCGGTCTTGATGAGTCCATCGTCGACACTCCCCCGGACGATCAAGACCGTTTACTTGAGTGTTACGGTCAAGGTTGAGACAATAGACTTAGGGCGAGGGACGAAGCGTAGCAGCTATGAATGTGTTGATTGAACTAAGGAAAAAGTGTATCGTAAAATAACGCGTAAGTAAGTAGGTGAGACATAACGTAGTAGTGACCGTGACATTATCCCCCTTTTAATGGTGGATCGAGGCGATTGGGAGGCCGAGAGACGCGACCTGTGCGAGTAGTGGTAGTAGGCGGAGGTACGTAAACAGAACGAGGATTTTCATGTATAGTAGGAGGAGAAACGGGACGAGGATGAGGAAACGACGACGAACCGTGAGCCGAACTCTGTTCACGACCGTCTACCGAGGTTGACACGGCTCCTGGCGTAACACCAGTTACGTCGAAGTGCGACACGGGAGACTCGGACGTAGAGAGGGGAAGTTCGGTCGATGGAACATCTTGGGCGTCGTGAGTGGAACTAGTAGGTAAATTGTCAGTAATAAGAGAAAAGTGTTGTTGTAACGTAATAGGATGAGGCCTCGGGGCTCGGGGGTGACGACGGTGGAAACGATCGATAAGTTCGTTGGCGGTGGTAGGGATGTCGGAGAGGGCGATCCAGGAATTTTCTGAGTCGGGAAGGGAGTGCCAGTGGACGAAGTATTCATAACGATGACCGATTTTGCGAGAGTCGAGGATGTTGGAAATGGATGGGGTAGAGTCGGCGAGTTGGAAGGGTTGAGGAGAGGAGTGGGGATGGAATTCCGAAGGGTCTTGATAGGGTTCTAATAGGGAGGTGTGGAACACGGGATGGAGTCGAGAGAGATAGGATGGGAGGCGTAGCTGATACGTCTGCAAGCCGATACGACGAACGACTGGGAAAGGGCCGAGGCGTCGATGATCCAATTTGAGCGACGGCCTAGTCGTTCGAATGTTACGGCGAAGTAGCCATACCAGTTGGTCGGGAGAATAGGATGGAGAGGGTAAGACCTTGGTGTCGAATATTCTCTTTTGACGATCTTGATAATACTGAAGTTCGGCGCGTAGTTCGGAATGAATTTGATCTAAACGTAGAGCTAAATCGTCAGCAGCAGGGACGGTAGAGACTTCAGAAAGTTTAGGAGTGAAGGTAGGATGGAAACCATAGTTGGCGTAGAATGGCGAATGTTTTGTTGACGAGTTTTCGGAGTTGTTGAAAACGAATTCTGCCAGGGGAAGGTAATCAACCCAATCGTCCTGCTGGTACGAGCAGTACGCGCGCAGATAGCCCTCAAGAGTCTGATTAGTACGCTCTGTGAGGCCATCCGTGCGTGGGTGATAGGCTGTGGAGAAACGAGCGTCGATGTCGAGACGCGAAGTAAGTTCTTTCCAAAAGTTAGAAACAAAAAGGGTGCCACGATCCGAGATGATGGAATCTGGGAGACCGTGGTAGCGAAATATGCGATCGACAAATAACCACGCGAGATCCGACGCGGTCATCGACTCTGTACAGGGAATGAAGTGCGCTGCACGCGTTAGACGATCACAAACGACGAGAATTGAATCGTAAGAATGAGAATTAGGAAGCTTAACAATAAAATCCATAGAAATTGATTTCCATGGGCGTTCAGGGATGTCGAGTGGTTGTAGAAGACCATAGGGCTTGTGGCGAGGGATCTTGATACGATTACACGTATCGCACGCTGAGACGTAGCGGCGGACATACGTATAGATTCCCGGCCAAGAGTAGTCGCGTAGAATATTCTTGACGGTCAGAGTACGTCCAGGATGACCACCAAGTACACAATCATGGCGAGTATAGAGTATCTCGGCACGAAGGGACTTTGGTACGAAGACGCGACCGTTGTGGAATACCATGTCGTCTTGGGCCGTGAATTCCGTAGATCCATGAAGAAGTGCTTCTCGCCACTCAGAGTCTTCTTGGAACACTGTTCGAAAACGCTTGAGGAGTTCAGAATTGTCGATGGCGAGTGTTGTAAAGGCAGAAATTGAAGACGAAGTAGACGAATCTGTTTCGGAAGAAGGAAAAATGCGTTTAGTGTGCGACGAAGTAAGAATTGTCTTTCGTTGAGCCTCCAGGACGTCATCCCCTTTTTGAGGTAGGAAATCGGGGCGCCTAGATGGCGAGTCGGCGACGTTCTGAGTACCTGGGGCCCAATCGAGACAGAAATCGAACTCGGAAAGAAACATAGACCACCGAGCTTGGCGGCGATTAAGTAAACGAGAAGACATAAAATACTCAAGATTTTTGTGGTCGCAAATCACCGAAATGGGGACGGAGGTACCCATCAGCCAGGGACGCATATCGCGAAATGAATCGACGATAGCAAGGAGTTCCTTGTCGTGGATGTCGTAATTAATTTCGGTGGGCGAGAGTTTTCGAGAGTAGTAGGCGACGGGGTGAAGTCGATTACTCTCGTCGGGTTGCTGGAGAATACCTGAAAGAGCGAAATCTGAAGCGTCAGTAGCAAGAGTAGAGGGTTTGGAGGGGTCGAAATGGCGCAAAACAGGGTACGAAGTAAAAGCGCGCTTAAGTTGTTCGAAAGACAAACGCGCGGAATCTGTGAAGTCGAAAGGAATATTTTTGTGAGTTAACTTGTTCAAAGGAAGGGCAATTTTGGCGTAGTGATCCACGAAACGTCTGTAAAAATTAGTAAAACCAAGGAAAGATTGAATATCACGACGGTTTCGAGGAGTAGGCCATTCGGCAATGGTAGCGAGTTTTTTGGGATTCATCTTGATACCGTCAGCTCCGATGAGGAAGCCTAGGTATTCGACCTCGGTCTTGTCAAACTCGCACTTCTTCGCGTTAGCAAAAAGACGAGCTTGTCGAAGTCGATCCAAAACCAATTTGACTTGATGATCGTGTTCTTCTTGGTTTCGAGAGAATATCAGAATATCGTCGAGATAAACGACGCAGAAGACGCCGATATAGTCCCGGAGAGTGTCCTGAATAAAAGCCTGAAAAGTCGCTGGAGCGTTAGTCAAACCAAATGGCATAACCAAATATTCATAGAGTCCTAGTGGTGTCCGAAAGGCGGTTTTCCATTCATCTCCTTCTCGAATGCGAACTAGATTGAATGCGTTCTTCAGGTCAATGACCGTGAAGAGTTTACATCCTTGCGTCCGATCCAAGAGATCATCGACGTGGGGGAGAGGATACCGGTTCTTCTTCGTAATCGCGTTAAGACCACGATAGTCCACGCAAAGACGTAAATCGCCGGTTTTTCGTCGAATAAAGAGGATTGGCGAGGCGGCAGAGGAAGTCGAGCGCCTAATAAACCCTTTCTTGAGATAATCATCGAGGTATTCGGAAAGGTACTTTTGCTCTTCCTGATTCAGTCGATAAATCGAGCCGAACGGAGGCGTTTTCCCTTCGTCGAGTTCGATAGATATATCGTAGGGTCGATGGGGCGGAAGGTGATTGACTTCTGTGGGAGAAAAGACAGTGTCAGCCCACGACATATACTTGGATGGTACGTGTTGGTATTGGTCATTGGGTGGTGGCGCAGTCGGAACTTGGTCGTCAACTTCGTTTGAAGAGTCAGACGACGTAGCCGCGACATAGACGGGTGAACCTGTAGGGTGAAAACGGAAAAGTGAAACGGGAGCGTGTTTAGCGTATTTGAGAAAACGCTGTGGCGTGGTGACCGAAATGTTCGGCTTGGGCGTAGGCAAAGGATTATCTGTAGAGGAGCGACCGTAGCCGGTCCATTTAGCCAGAAAATTGAGATACGGTGGTGCCGAAGGCGTCTTGGGACGTGGTGGCGGCGTAAGTGTTGGCGTAGAAAACATAGGGGCGCTAGCGAGACCGAAGCCTAGGCCAGCCGTGGTGATGGGACAAGCTTGGATGGATGTAGACATAGAACTTGGAGGCTTAAGACCGAAGCCTTTAGCTGGAACCGTAATTGGATACGTGGGTGTGAGATTGCAACAGTCGAGTGAAAGGTCAGGATTCGACCAATCGATTCGAGGGTTGTGGCGACGAAGCCAATCGAGACCTAGAATTACAGGGAATGGGACAGCGACAACACCTAATGCGATGCACTCGGAGTGTTTATCCACGGTTAGTTGCGTAACAACATCAGAAGAGACAAGTCCAGAGGCGATAGGACGATTGTCCACCGCTATTATCGGTACAGGTATGTCTTTAACGTGTCGCGGCAAGGAATGTCGCTTCGCAAAGACATCCGAAATACATGATGCCGAAGCACCAGAGTCAACGAGAGCGAAAGTCTTGACAGACTTATGGTTCGGAAAATGAAGAGAAACAGAAATAAAGAAATGGTCGGGCGAAGAAATGTTCGTATCAGGAGGAAAATTATACCGAGGAGCATGGAATGACGAAACACGTGTCCATTTCCCGTTATCGAGCCGAGAAGAGTGGACGACGGGCTCCGGAGTGATCAGATGGGTCCTAGCATCATTATCCGGTAGCCCTTGGACCTCGTGAGGGGAACCGGTTAGGCTTTTCCCGACTTGGGATCAGCCTTGGACGCAGACTTCGCTTGTCTGGCCCTCATGTCGCGTTTGGCGCGCTCGGACATATTTGGACAGTCATTAATAGAGTGCGCACCTTGACCACAATAAAAGCAGAGGTTATTAGCGCGACGGCGCTCACGTTCAGTGGGGTTAACCTTTCCACGACGCAAACTGTCGACTTCCATTGGTACGACGTCCGAAGACGACGAAGACGACGAAGCGTGCGGAGCCTGGTGAGGAGGTGCCGGAGGATGGCGTGGCTGAGTTGAAGTTGTCGAACTAGATGATTTGCCACGATGTTCCTTGAGTTCCGTTTGACGAAGATGAATCCTATTGTCGATAGAGATGATAGTCTTCACGTAATCGTCGAAAGTCTTGGGACGAGGGAGGATGACCATGGCGTCCTTGACCGATTCTTTGAGTCCAGGATAGAAATTGTCGATCTTGGAATCTTCGTCAAAGTTGAGATCGGCAATGATTTCGCGGTAGCGAGACGCATAGTTGGCAGCAGATCCAGGTTCTTGTTTGAGCTTCCGGACCTTGGCGAGGGCGGTAGCATGTTTATCTGTATCATCGAAGTGCTCCACGAACGCTTGGTAAAATCCACGAAAATCGTGGAAGAGTTCGGGGCGCGTCTTCTCGATACTAGCGTACCACGATGCCGGGGATCCGTCCTTGAGATAGAAGCTGAAGTAGAGAACCTTGTCGTAGTCCGTAGGGAGCGAACGACGTTGAAGGTGGAGGGCGTTATTGATTTCGCGAAGGAAAGAACTCAGCTGTGCGACAGTACCATCGTACATGCGCGGCTCTCGAACCTTCGGAACGCCTGAACCCTCAGCGCCTTGAACCGGGGCCGTAGGTACTTGAAGAGGAGCTGAAACGTCGGAAGATAGGGGCGGCATAGAGCTGGTGAAAGAAGCAGGAGTGTGGTTGGAGTTTTGTTGGTTCTTGAGTTCTCGGATAGCGTCGAGGATGGCCGAGTTGTCTGACTTGCGCTGGGCTGTATCCTCGGACACAGACTTGCCAACAGCGTGGACGATTCGCCAGAGTTCCTGTACACCCACGCCAGGAGGGGGTGTCTCAGGTATGATGATGGATTCGACGGGTGTCTGAGGTGGAATTTCGGCAGAGGAAGACATAGATGCGTAGTTTTAGGTAGTTCAATCAAACTGTTACGGTCAAGGTTGAGACAATAGACTTAGGGCGAGGGACGAAGCGTAGCAGCTATGAATGTGTTGATTGAACTAAGGAAAAAGTGTATCGTAAAATAACGCGTAAGTAAGTAGGTGAGACATAACGTAGTAGTGACCGTGACATTGAGGCTGAGTTCGGCGACGAAATGTTCATGTAGTACCCGAGAGAGAGGCTTGGTGAATATGTCGGCGAGGTTTTCTGAGGATGGGGTATGTATGATTTTGATGTCTCCGTCGCGGACACGCTCCCTGATGTAGTGGTGCCGAATATCTATATGTTTCGCCCGGAGATGTCCCTTCGTCGACTGAGTGAGGGCTATAGCGGAGGTGTTGTCTGCGCGAAGGGTTGCGGGCAATGTCTGGGCGTGATCGACCTCCACGAGGAAAGTGTGCATCCACAAGGCCTGCTGTGCGCCCCGAGACATGGCTATGTACTCGGCCTCGGTGGTAGATAGGGCGACTGTCGCCTGTCTCTTAGAGCTCCAGGACACTGGCCCTCCGGCCATCATAAACACATACCCGCTAGTGGACCGACGGGTATCGTAATCCCCACCGAAGTCCGCATCAACGTATCCCACCGGCTTGAGCTTGTTGCCTCCGCGAGTGTATGTGATGCGGTAGTCGAGTGTGCCTTTGATGTATGTGAGTATGTGGACCAGGGCCTTCCAGTGCGCTGGTCCCGGGTTGGACTGGAAACGTGCAAGGAGACCGACAGCGTACGAGATGTCTGGCCGCGTGGATACCTGCGCCCACATGAGCGACCCGAGTAGTGCTCGATACGGTTTGTCCTTCATGAACAATTTGTCGGCTTCGGTCTGGGGGCAGGAGGTCTCGTCGAGGCGCACACCAGGTGGGAGAGGAGTGGGGTGAGTGTTGCAGTCCTGGTATCCGAAGCGCTCCAGCACGCGTTCAAGGTACGCGCGCTGAGATAGAGAGATCGCACCAGTGGTTTTATCGCGATCTACGCGCATACCCAGCAGGTATTTAACCTCCCCCAAGTCCTTCATCTCGAATGCCTCCCCCAACTCCCTCTTCGCCTTTTCCGCTCCTTCGAGGGTCGAAGACAGACCGAAGACGTCATCTCCGAACGTGCTTGTGATGGTGCGTTCGTTCCCTTCAATCCGTAGCCTCACGCAGCTGTCGGCTCTCGACGACGTGTAACCCAGTGTTTTGTATGCCTCGTCGAGTGTATCTGACCAGTCGTGCGCGCCCTGCATCATACCGTAGAGGGTTTTGAGGAGAAGACATACCTTCCCCTCCCCCCCCGAAACCCGGGCGGTACGCGCATGTATACCGTGTACTTGTTCAGACTGTTCAGATATGCGGATATGAAGTCCGCCTGCCAGACGTGTAGACCGAGCTCGGCCGCGATAGCCGCACACATGCGGATGGATTCGAGGCGTACGACCGCGGCGTACGTCTCGTCGTAATCCTCTCCAGGTACCTGTGAGAATCCTTTCGCCACAAGTCTCGCCTTCCTCCGAATGATGTTCCCATCCGCGTCAAACTTGTGGGCGAAGACCCACATACAGCTTATGACCTTCTTCCCTTCAGGAACGGCCGACTCTGGCACCAGTTTGAAGACCCCTCGTTGGTTGAGAATCGCTAATTCGGCTTCTATAGCCGGTACCCAGAGGTCGGGACGACGCATAGCTTCACCATAATGCTTCGGGAGGTAGTTGTCTGAGGAGACGTCGCTGTCGAGTGAGGCAAGGAAAGCGTGTGCTGTGTTGGCCCGGGGACCCGCAGGTTCGTCGTGAGCCCATTCGAGCCCTGCTGCGAGAGCGTCTTCCTCTCGGGCGAGCGTTTCCTGCGCGGCCACGCCCGCGGTGGTCAGCTTCCCCCTTCGGGGAATCCGGCGTTCGGCGATCGACCTGTGGTCAATCTCCTCGGCGTCAACAGGTGCCGCGGCGCGTGGTGGCGTTGGCAGGTCGGGGTGTAGGAGGGGATCTGTGGGCCTAATACGTGGGGCAACGGGTTGGGCAGTGGGCAGTAGTAGGCCGGGTTGTGTGGCGTCGACAGTGGGGTTTGCAGTGCCAAGAAGTTCGAGGTCATTGGTGTCGACGGTGCGGTGGCCAGTTCCCTCGTCGAAAATGACATCACGGCTTGTCACAATTGATCGTGTCCCTCGATCAAACAATTTGTATCCGGACGATCCATAACCGATCATGACGTATTTGATGGATCGTGGATCAAGTTTCGACACGATCAGTTCCTCGGGAACCTTGGCGAACGCCGTGCAACCAAAGGGACGAAGGTGAGCGACTCCCTGGCGTCTGCTAGTCCATGCTTCAGCGGGGACAACTCCAGGGTGGCGTGCAGATGGGATTCTGTTCCGGACATATATCATGTTCGCGCTGGCTTCCGCCCAAAGGGACTTAGGGAGGCCACTCTCAGCAAGCATGCATCGGACGCCCTCGATAATTGTGCGTATGCTCCGTTCAGCGAGGCCGTTAAGGGCGTGGGCGTATGGGGTGTTGATCTCGAGTACGATGCCGTGCTTATGGCAGTACTCGAACCACTTGTTATTGACCCATTCGCGTCCGGCATCAACGCGGACAACGCGGAGTTTGTGTCCGGTCTGGCGTTCTGATTCGACGTGGTAATGTGTGAACGCGGCAAGGGTGGTATCCGCATCTTTCCGACCTAGGTAGTAGCCTGTAAGGTGCGAACATCCACCGTCAACTCCCAGCATCATGTATGAGGCGCCGCCCATTGATATGACCATCGCCGGTCCCCATAGGTCGAAATGGGCGCGGTGGTTGACTTCGGACTCGGGGATGACGACCCCGTCATAAGGCCGCGCCGTGTGTTTCCCGTACACACAGTCTTCGCACAAGCCTTTTACGCTGAGTCCTCCCTTGATATTCAACCCGTCTACAAGTCCCTTCTGCGCTAACTCCCGGATGGCTGATACGCTGGCGTGGCCGAAGCGTCGGTGCCACACGTCTAGGTCGACTGGTGTGCTCTGGGACCGTGCCACCAGGGCACGAGGTGTGGCGATATCGAGCCGATACATCCCGTCCAGTCCTTCTCCCACCATGAATGTCCGTCCACCGGGGTCCGTGAATGTGGCGCGATCCTTGGCGAAGCTCACGGTGTGTCCAGCTTCGTCAAACTTTGCGATGGATACGAGGTTGGCCGCAAGTTCGGGTGTGTGCAGAGCGGTACGGAATATGAGTTGGGATGTGGCGCCATTCACTGAGACGGTGATTTTGACAGTGCCCTGTCCCAGGATATTGAAGGTGCTCCCTTTGTTAGCAGCTTGCCCTTGGCGCGGGACAGCGTACGGCATGTAGTCGGTGAACATTCCTCTGTCAACGAAACAGTGGTCGGATGCTCCGGAGTCAGCGAAGGTGGGCACGACCGCAGTACTCGCCAAGACGAGCGTCTGCGTCATCTTTGTATCAGGCGAGTATATCTCCTCTATGTCGTTTGCAATGCAAGCTGACAGTGCGTAGGTCACCGATGGGTTCTGGACCGTGGAGGCGATGTTCGCCGTGGTAGCGCTCCCTGCGTCGGCGACCGCAGCAGTGGTATTGGCAGCTGTGGTCGCAGTGTTGCCAGTTCGCCCGCGGTTCCGGAAGTTGGCTGGGAATTGTCCTTCCTTTCCTCCGCCCTTCCAATAGCAATTCTCGATGGTATGCCCCGTACGTCCGCAGTTCGAGTTTACGCAGATAAGTGTGCTCTTGGGTTTGGGTGTAGAGGTTGTGCGCGTCTGTAGGACCGTCGTGGTCGTTCCAGCTGAGGCGTTCTGCCGGCGAAGGCGGTCCCAGTGCAAGGTGAGGCGCGAGATCGCTATGGAAGACGTGCTAACGGAGTATAAGGTAGAGGCGATCACGTTCCACGGTTCGGGGAGGGAGTCCAGGATGATGACCTTGAACGCTTTGTCAGGTACGAGAGCGCCTTTCTCCGTGGCCTCCTTCCATTTCGTGCGAAGGTCTTTGATGTGCTCAGAGAAGTCTGTTCCCTCTGCGTACATTGTGTTGCGGAGGGTGCGTTCCGCGTCCGCTGCCGCGAAATCGGAGGCGTCATCGTACGTGTCGGTGAGTGACTTCCACGCTTCCGCGGCACTCCCTTCCATGTTGACTCCCAACCCAATGGGGTTTTTAGTGTTGTATGTTATAAGGGCGAGCAGCCAGGCATCGCGTGCGTCCCACTCTTCTGGAGAGGGTGTGGGGGACGACAGTTCTGTGGGTGTAGCGACGGGTTCGGATGAACTCTTCGCTACCGGCTTTTGGGTAACTCCGTTAAGGTAGCCGTTAGCGCCACGAAGGCGGGTGGCTATCAGGATTCGAGACTTGAAACCGACGAAGTTGGTTCCGTCAAATTTCTCGTCCTCGGGGAACATTGGTACGTTCGTATTGGAGTTAGACATGTTGTGAGTGGTTTATTTTGTATGGGATAGTTTGAGTTCGTCTCAGAGTGTCCTGTGTTGGTCAATAAAGCACGAGCGGGGGCCCTAACCTGTAGTAGATCAACAATATAAGTCCTCAGGGTCTAGACACGCTGTGTTAGACGACTGTATTATGCACCTGTAGTAGATCAACAATATAAGTCTACAGGTACCTATCAGTAAAGAATCGAGAAGTAAAGCAGACAAACGCGACACACCCTCAGGGTCTAGACACGCTGTGTTAGACGACTGAGGTGCCCGTTTGTCTGTCCGTAAAATATATAGTAAGTTAATAAGGTTCTAGCAAAGACTAGCAAATACCGATCGATTGAAACCAGCCACAGTGAGCCACGACGCTCCGCGCCGTGGCGTAAAGAATAAGCGCACGCCAGAATAGGTAATTGGCCGAATAAGGAAATAGATAATTAAATTGATCGCGGTCTTGATGAGTCCATCGTCGACAGAGAAGGGGTGACGTTGATGCTTCGGGAACCAGTAGCTCCGATAGGTGGAATATCAACAGTAGCAGGAGGTGAAATAAGTGAACCTAGAGCAACGACTTTTTTTCCACAGTAGAGGCTGACGAGCTGACCAGGAACAATTGTCGTGATGTGAAGTCCAACTGAGGGAAGAGAAGACAATTTTTTCCAAATGCACCAACTTGCATATACATCAAGTGCTGCATAGTTTTTCTGAGCGTCGGTGAGCTTTGGCGTGGACCATTGAGAGCATCGGATTGAGTCAGCTTTGCTAAGTCGTTTCTGCAAAATGATGGCCGAGAGGGCTGCGAGTCCCGTAGAAGCATCGGAAACCTTTCCTTTGAGCTTCGCCATCATACCCAGATCGATCAAGCAGGTGTCAGGAGTTTCGAGAAGTGCACCAAGCTCAAAGATTGACCATGCTTCTGCCACTCTTTGCAAATCGGCCTTGATAGCCCGACCAGCCTTGATAATCTGGTCAGACGTAAGGACTGAACGAAGGCATGGAGGAACAGATGTCGGTAACTTGAATTGTGTGACCTTAAAATATTTGGGTCAATTTTGTAATGATTGGCATAAAATAAAGACATGCCTTGAAGACATAAATAATGTCCAGCGTAGCAATTTGAATGACATCAACCTGGCCAGTTCGAGCTCGAGGCTGGGCTCCAGGACCACCTTGCCCAGTAGTCTCAACCTGATATTCAATATCGAGCCCAATAACAATGCGAGAGCCATCTTCGGGAACGCTCTGCAGAATTGCAAGACACGCACTATCGATGAGGTCAGAACTGTCATACACAAGAACTCGAATGTCAGGCGGGATCGCAAGAGCAGGGAGCGTGATGTGTGGGTCAATTTCACGATGAACGACATTGTTTGCCAACGAGGGGGTGGTCGATTCATGGAAAGCAAGTTCTCCTACGTATATTTAATATCAGCTTATGAAAATAAAAATGAAAGGCCTTACCTGAGGCATTATCAGTATACATAAGAGCAGTCGGAGAATGTAACGGAGTTACAAGATTGGGGACCTTGCTGTGCACGCTAGACGTAAGCTTGACAAGTCTGTCGATTGCTACGTATAGGTGTACAAGGTCTACTATTTAATTATGTAATGTAAAGGATTAAATAGGCAACACCGGAAGGTGTTGCCAAACAATAGCATAATCGTGTCGATAAGATACGATTAGATCAGATTAGTCGATACGATAGTAAGCACCCTTACATACCCCCCTTTAAGATCGCTAGTAGCGATCTTCACCAGGGAGTAATGCAATAAGTAATAATAAATTAAGGCAAGAGGGAGGGTGTAGGTCCCGGCGACCTACACCCAATATCGCCTGCACAGAAATACATATTACTGGTACGTATTCATGACCGAATACATAGTGGAGACAATAGTTCCACTACACGGCCTCCAAGTGCCGCTCGAGGTGGCCTGGGATTGAGGACATCCGGTGTTGCGTATATTTGAGTACGCGACCTGCGGTTTGCTCCTCGGGAGTAAGGTGGTCTACACCTGACAATGGCGGTCGTCCCGACGATACCTCCTGCGTGTCGAGGTCGGTTCGTTGACGGGGGGATTAAGTTGTCTCCCCGACCTATGACTCCATCACTGTGTCGGGGTCGGTGGGGTTGGATTCCACCGGACCCTGGCTAGTGGTAATCACTGCCAGTGATAGAGGCCCTGTGAGGGCCGACACGGGGTCCACTTGGGTTTCGGTAGCTCCTATTGGAGCTGCCACGACTGTGGAGGGTGTCGCGGGGGCAGGTGTGAGTGCCGCCGGGTCCGCCATTTCGACGTTGGTAGACGTCGATCCCGATGGAGCGGGAGTGTGCAGGTCCGGAGGGGGAAACTCCCCTCTCCGAACACGGAGTTCTCGGAAATGTGGGTCTTCACCCACAAACATCCATTCCACGCTGGATAAACAATCCAGCCCCTCGTTCTGAAACTCCAAGCGCATTAACGTTTGAATGCGCGTGATGTCGTCGGTGGTGGGATGGTACCACCCGTCCCATTCCGGAATGGCGGGTGGCACGCCCAATTGATCGAGTCGACGAACGCGATCGTCGTCAACATTGTGGAACAGGTCCTTATGAGGACCTGCAGTAGAGTAGTTATGGTCTAAATAGTGTAGACCATAAGTATAGCTGTGGTTTATCCAACTAATTGGAATACCACTGTTAATAAGGTGTTGTAGGACACCTTGTTCAGTGATCCGCACCTCCGGAGGGATCACTTGGATGCGAGGTATGGTAACCTCAGGGCCTTCGATCGGTGTGAAAGGCCGATCTGGGTTGGCCTCGTTATAGGCAGCCACAGCCTCTGCGTAGAGGTATGGCCGCGCAGTAATGGTCGCGAAAAGTCGCATGAACCATGACCGCATGCTGTGGGTAGTTGGCGCTAGTACATTCGCCAACAAGTATCCCCAAGTTCCGCGCCTATGTACGCGGAACCGGTAGTCCATGACGATTCCTCCGTATTGGTTCTTTGAACCAATACGCCCATGGTGAATCATATGTCGGCACCAGTGCTCGACATCGAGGGCATGGTCGGGGCCTGGCTGAGGCAGGCCAGCGCCTCGTGTAGGCTTGTCCGGCCTATATTCGAATGCCCTCCCAGGCCGCCTAATTGGCGCGGCCTGCCAAATGGGTGACCGTGTATCGAACGGTCGGTTGACGCTTCTAAATTCATCCATGGCTGCTCGAGCCATGGATCGGTCGCGCAAATGGGATCAACTTCACGGGGGTTCATTGGGAACCCACGTGGTGCGACGGCATACAGCCGTCCATCTGAGGGACGGGAGTTTTGTCCCGTCCCTAGCTCGCTCTCTGAGACGCGAGCTGCTGTGCCTAGCGCAAAGGCACGATTCTGGGCGGACGACACATATACCGTCCGCGACACCATATCCCAGAAGCGGTTGTCCCGCTCGTGGCGGCCGTTGGTAAAGACCACCCCAAGCTCTTCAGGGATCCGTCCCGGCGCCTCCTTCTCAGCTTTGCGAGCCATATTCTCGCGATGCTGCTTTTGCCCGGCAGCCTTCTTCTTGCTGACGAGTTTCTCGTCGTCGGAGGACTCGCCGTAGTCCGACTCGTCCATAAATTCGGCGTACGGGTCAGACGCCTTTTGTTTGCCTTTGCCCTTTGGCGGAGGCGATGGGGGCTGCACCATCGTAGTGGGTGGTGCAGGCGATGGTGCCGGCAAGGTATACTTGCCAACAGGTTCCTTCTTTTGGGAACCTCTCTCCGGGTTCCGTACCCGGCTTTCTCCCGGGGTCGGTAGTGGGAGTAATGCTCCCGCTATCTGTTGCTGTTGCGGTGCCTGCACCGCGGATGTCGACGATGTCGACGCCCTTCGCTCGACTTCTCGAGCCGGTAAGGGACGCACTTCGCGCGTCCCTTGGTCCTCGCGACGCTCCTCTCGTTGAGGACCATAATCAAGTGGGCGCTCATCACGCCACACTTCTTGGTCGGGATGGCGGTCGAACCGCCGATACTCTTGTTCCGGGCGTCGTTCCTGACGCCTGGGTTCATATAAGGTGCGTTCTTCTCGCCGCACCTCGGTCTGCTGTCTTTTCATGGGTCGGGACGATGGTCCCTCCCCGCGATCTGGCGACGCCACTGCCGGTCGCTTTTTTGCCAGGCTGAGTTGCTCAGCCATGGCCGACTCTCTCGCCTTCACGCGTCTCAAGTCCGCGCGAACTCCATCGTACGCATCAAGCAGCTGGGTTACAACCAGCTGCGCCATCCCGTCGTCCAAGGAATCACAAAACTCGCGGTGAATACCCGCGTCTTCCAATCGGTCCAAGATAGACGAAAGGAGACCATCATCTGCGAATGGTCTCCCCGAACTTGATGCAGACGACGCTGCGCGGTCGTCTGCCGGCCTCCGCGAACTCGACGCAAACGAACCTCTTTGTTCGTCTGCATATGGCGCGGCATATTGCCGCGCCGGTTCGCTGCGCGCCACTTGCGCCGGTGGAGTAGGTGTTTTTTGACGACTTTGGTCGTCCACCTCCATTTTCTCTGACTCGTTGTACCGCGTATTTTGCGGTACGATTGGGGCGGGCATTTGGGGGTACCACGTCGGTGGTGGGTACCCCATGAAGCTCTGCATTGATGGCATATGTTGATATGCCATCGACGGTGGGTAGAACCCACCCGTCTGTGGTTGTTGCCCCTGCTGGGGCGGTTGGCTCATGTGGCCAACCATAGGGTATAGTTGTTGCCCCTGATGGGGCGGTTGCCCCTGGTGGGGCAGTTGGCTCATGTGGCCAACCGATGGGTATTGAAATGTTTGGGGCTGCACGCCCATATAGGTTGGGGGCGGGGGCGCGCTTTCCGCGCGTCCCTGCACCTCCTCCCCTTTTGGACTCGATCCCGAGGCCATATTTTGATAGTCGGTGCGGCTGTCGCCGCCCCGAGTCGCGTCGTTGCTTGAATTTGCTCCTGCGGTTGGGTACATGTTGTGGTTGTTGGTTGAAAATTTGGTTGCGCGTCCTAGCGCCAAAACATATTTAACCTTCTGTCATAACTTTTGATGGTTATGTAATTTTTCTGATCGCCGTGATCACATGACCGCGCCACATTCTAGGTTCGTCGCGGCAACCTCGATGCGCTGCCCACCCCTTGCAATTCCAAGTAGCGGTCCAATGCCGCTAACTTGTTACAATTGTTGTGCGATTCCCAGGTGGTGTCACCTAGACTCCACCTAACTTGGTATTCCACTTTATTATTTTGGGTCCATCTATGGCCCAAAATCTCTTCGACAAACCATTCGTGATCGTCCGGCGCCCCAAAATCATAGGGCTCCGGGTGAGTTCTATTCGGGAACATTGCATCGTTTGTTGCGTAGTATGGGCGCAACAGCGATATGTGAAATGTTGGATGTATTCGACGCTCCATAAGCGCCGTAGGTAATTCCAGCGTATAGTTCGACGTGTCTGGCATGGCCTTCAATACTTTGTAGGGCCCGACGAATTTCGGACATAATTTCCGGGCGCGTCCCTTGGGGAGGTTCAAGTTGTTGGTAGATAAATATACCAAGTCACCCCCCTTTATTTCCGGACCAGTGGATCGACGCCTGTTTGCCTCGCGCGTTTGAAATACGCGTGTTTCGATTATAGCGTCATGCGCCTCCGCTATGTTCTGCAATGCGCGTTCAGCGTATTCCCGAATTCCCTTTGGTATTACGCTGTCTGAGCGTATCTCTTTCAACATGGATGGCATGTATCCACCATTCAACTCAAATGGAGCGAACTTGGTGGTAGCCGATACGCTCGCATTTATCGCAAACTCGGCCATGGGTATACGATCTACCCAATCCTTTTGGTCATGCCGTACAACGGCGCGAAATATCTGGCCAATACTACGATTGGCTCGCTCCGTCTGTCCATCCGTCTGAGGGTGGAAAGATGTCGACATTAGAAGCTTAGCTCCTAATAATTTATGTAGTTCGCGCCACCAGCGCGAGGTAAACTTAGAGTCTCGGTCGCTTACGATCGAGCTTGGCAGGCCATGTAACCTGACGATTTCCCGTAGGTATACCCATGATAATTGGGCTGCCGTCATCGTCATATGTATGGGTATCATATGCACCATACTCGTCATACGACAAATTACTACCCATAGGTAGTTATATCCCTTTGATTCTGGAAATGGACCGATAAAGTCCATTCCGATAGAATCCCAAGGCTTAGTGGGTACTGGCAGGGAATGTAGTTTCCCTAATGGTTTCTGATTTGACGTCTTGACCTGTTGGCAATACTCGCACGTTTTACAAAACGTACGAACAGTCGTGGCTAGTGATGGCCACCAATACCATCGTCGAATATATTCAGTAGTCCGTTCGGCACCGAAATGGCCCATAGTTTTATGGGCTTGCTCAACAATTGACGTGATGATCTCGGGTTCTCGCGGTATGCATAGAACGCTATCATTTATAGCGTTCGTGGTCCAAATCAGATTGTCTTTCGTAGTGAACGTACGAAAGTCCGTTGGGTTAGTGAGAATCACTGAAAAAAGTTTATCCTTTGGGTATCCCAGGATAACGTCGTTACGGATCTTTTCGTCCGTTTTGTCTGGGGGAGGGGCAACTGTGTCCCTTCCGAGGACCATATCTCCAACCGTACGTTCCAGTTCGGTTGGCCTCTGGCTTTTTTGAAGGTGTGACGATGGTCCGGATGCGATACTTGGTGCCGCAGCCTCCATTATCTGGGCTTCTACATCTCGATCCTCCTGGCGTTCTTGAAGACGCTTGCTTCGACGTATTTCTACGTCCTTCATCGCTCGAATTTCAACTACTTTTTCCACGATTTCATGGTATCGTGGTACTGGTAAATCTTCACCAGTAGGATCGATTCTAGCATCGGCAGCTACGAAGTCGTGGACGTCGTAACGATCGTGATGGTTATCGCTCTCGAAATATCGCGATAGGCAGTCGGCGACTTTATTCAGTTCGCCTTTCACATAGGTAATGTCGAAGTTAAATCGCGACATGTATTCCATCCATCGACGCTGCCTAGGTGATAAATTCACCTGGGTCTTAAAGAATTCGAGGGCTTTGTGGTCGGTAATGATGTGGATTTTATAGCCCACAAGTTTATCCTCCCACTTAAGTAATGCTTCGAGGATAGCTAAGGTTTCGAGTTCATGCACGGCGTAATTCTGCTGTGCATTCGTGAAATTTTTGGACATGAATCCAGCCGGCTGAGCTTGGATCCACGTAGGTCCTTGACCATACATCGCACCGACGCCTGACTTGGAGGCGTCACATATAATCCAAATTGGTTCGTCTGTCTTCGGTTGAATAGGCCGAATAATTGGCGTCGTGCAACATATATGCTTTATCATTTCAAAGCATCGTTGATGAATTGGTCTCCAATAGAATGGCGACCCATTCTTGGTCATCGCCATTAGTGGCCCAGTGTACGCGGATATATCTGGGAGGAATTGACCCAGATAATTAACCAGTCCAACGAATCGCTGTATATCGTTGTAATTCCGTGGAACCCTCCAATCGCGAATCCGTGCCAATTTATCGGCGTCAGGGTGAATTCCTTGGTCGTCGATTATATGACCAAGGCAATCGACGCGATCCGAATATAGTTCGCATTTCTTCCACTTCAAATAAAGGGACTGTTCGCGTAATCGTTCGAACACTACTCAAAGATGATCTTCATGTTCTTCGATGGAGTTCGAAAATATGAATATGTCGTCCAAGTATACATGCATAAATTTCCCAATGACGTCCCGAAAAATTGACGTCATTAATCGTTGAAATGTTGCGGGGGCGTTACAGTCCCCGATCTGCATTATGTTGCTAACGTACGTTCCCGCTATCGTTGCAAAGGCGGTCTTGTGTACGTCCTTCTCGAGGATGCGTACTTGTTCGTACGCATCCGTTAAGTCAATCTTTGATCGTATCTTCCCTCTGGCAACATCCTCGCGAATGATTTCTTGGTCTGGCAAGGGCGTAACGTCCTTGATCGTATTGTCGTTACGCTGCCGTGCGTCCAAGGGTGTTCTCAGGGAGCCGTCTTTTTTCGGGATGCATAGCAGCGGCGCTGCTTGCTTTACCGAACGAGGCTCCCACCATTTAGAATCTGTATACCGATTGACCTTCGCGTAGAATTCCTCGCGAAGGGACATTGGGCACCTCGGCGCGTGGTACTGGTACTGTTTCTCATCGTCGACGAGAGTAATCTCGTGATTGACTTCCCGCCAGGGTGGTAGCTGTTGTTTCGTACCACCCACCATATCTTCGAATTCGTCATGCCATTGCTGTCGAAGTCGTGGATAATCTTCCGCGGTAAGGCCTCCATTGGGTGCCTTACCTTTTCCGTTCACCGTTCTTGCAGCGCGAATGTGCGCTGTGTCTTTATTGCTGGGTTTAACATCAAATCTAGCTCGTAGTTTTACGAGAGCAAAGTCACTCTCATCCTTCACTGGTAACCGATACAACGGACGTTTAGCCCGTTGTATATTCACCGGAAAATTCATTTCCGTTGGCTCCGATACTTCCTCAGGCCGTGGATTTCGGTACGCTTGTCCTCGCGTGCCTACATTTCTTCCTTCGTGAGCCCGCATTGACGCTATTACTGCGTTCCATTCTTGCGGCATCCGTGGGTCGAACATCCACTCATATTGTGGATGTGGGTTTGGTCTATCCCAAAATGATCGATTACTCGCATTCGTATACGGCTCTGATTCCGTATCCTTATCGGCCCCGCTCGTCTTACGCGCTTCATTATCGCGCTGGCGTTCTTCGCATGGCTCGTGAGTCCGTGCTCGTTCGTTCGAAGGCTTGTGTTGTGCCTTCTGCTGTTGTCGTTGGGGTTTTCTCTTCTTCGGAGGTGGCTTATCCCCCTCCTTAAGAGTTTCTTGAAACTCTTCATCGGATAATAGAAGTGCTGGGTGATCCTTTGGTAGGCTGTTTATCGGCCTACCCTCGTTATCAGGATCATCATCATCTTCTACTGTGACTTTTAGTCATTCTCTTCGTTTCTCCAATGACCGATGGCGTCTAACTCGGCCATCGGTATCCTCCATTTTTACTTTAGTCGCTGGTGTAGCGACTCCATTGACGACAACTTCGTCACGGTTAAAGTCCAGCACGACGTTGTTTGCGCGCATAAACGGCGTGCCTATAATCACGTCGTATCGATCAAAGTTAGCAAGGTCCATGTAAACCTTGCCTTTAAACCCTGGAAGAACGGCTTCCACCGTCGTGCCAAAATTTACTGTGGCCCGACTTCCTTTAGTTCCGAGCTGGAGGATTAATGGATCCTCCAACGGAAACACTCGAATATCGGCCACTTGAGCGAATGACGGCGTAAGTCCGGTAGTCGTACTCCCGGAATCCCAGAGGGTCCAAGCCTCATGTCCACCTACATTAATGTAGGTGACCAGGCACTCCTTGTCCTTTATCGGGACTACGGGACGAGCAATCTTGTCCCTACCCGTCCGCACTTTCACTTTACGACTTGGTGGTTTATCATTGCGTTCTTCTGACGCAATGACTTCTGTCATTGCAAACATACGCTCGGTCTCATCGTCCCGAGCATAGTATTCATTTTCGTAGACCTCCATATCTACGAACTCATCGCCTTCGTCTTCATTGTCCGCCTCGGTCTCAGGGCGTCCATTGTCTCGCCCGTCCGGGTCCTCGGGAGAAGTATCTTCGTCGTCCGCCTCACTTGCTGCGTCAGGTGCCGCTGTACGTGCGGCCCGTAGGAACGCTCGCTGTTTCTTGGGCTGTTTGCAATCTTTTGCAAAATGCCCTAGTTTCCCACAATTAAAGCACACTTCCCCCGGGGGGTGGTTGTGATGACCGTGGTTTTTGGTTTGATCGTAATGCGGACGATCTCCCGTCTTCATCGCTGGTTTCTCGACGTGGAGCTTTTGCTCTCCACGTCCCGGTTGATCCTGATACGCTAGCTTGGCGTATGGTTTTTCATTAAGTGCGCCAAACACACGTCGAGTCCTGTTGAAATTGTTTTGTGGGGTGTTCACTCGCCCCCCATCTGGTTTCCGCGGTTGACTCGGTTGATTTCGCTGAGCGGTTATGTTCCGCTCAAAGTAATCAGCCGTCTTCTGGGTGGCTTGGTGTGCTAAGCCCACCGCTAGGAACTCTTGGACCGTGTTGATTTCGGGTGATAGCCCGTCATCGAATAATGCCTTCCGCATCTCACGCGGAAGTGTCTTGAGGAATTTCTCCAGGAACGTCCAATCGTCCGTTCTTGCTGCCATATTCATGGCATGGTCCACAAGGTCATCATATAAACCTTGTATTCCTTTGCTCGCCGAGTAAGTAACGGCATTAAAGTCGTTACGAGCATCTTGCATGGTTGAGGGTAGCACGAACCGGTCATACAATCCAAGTACGACGTCTTCAAACGTCCAGAACTGCTTCTCGCGGTTCACATGTATAACGTGGCGATTGTACCACTTTCGAGCTTCGCCATCGAGAAACTCGGATGTTATCAGAACGCGCTCTTGGTCGCGTTCTTCTCCTCCAAACTGGCTCACTGCCAGCATCACGACGAGGCTCGACAGCCATTCTTCAAGGTCGCCGAACTTTGCACTTCCACTATAAGTGCCTACGGACTTTGAGTCCGCACGCCGAGATTTCATCCCGTCCGGAAGCGACAGTCGTACCGACAAACGCTCGTGCATTAATTGATGCAATCGCTCATGCATCTTAGTTTTATGCTGCTCTCCGGCAGCATGTATTCCGTCCGCAATTGATTGACTCCGGCGGATCGGAGCAGGCATTGAATAGCCTCGAGTCTGAGCTCGAGGCTGCGCATATTCCGCGGGTTCACTTATTCGAACCCGCATGTCTCGACGACCGTTAGCTATCGCCGTCGAATTATTCTTTTCGACGGCTTCCAATCCAGTTACTAACCCACCATCCGAACCTTGAGTTTGCGAGGCCCATTGCCTCGCCATCTCATCCACAGGCATATGTCCTTCAAAGACGACTCCTTGGTCGTCATAATTCGTGAACTTGCTCCGTGATAGATCAGCATTTCTCAGACGCTGGTAAGCGATCCGGTTGTTCCACTCTTTCGCTAATGGAACACGGCCATCCTTAGCCTCCGGAGGTACTTGAATAGCTGGCACGCTTTCAGTGCCAGCTAGTTGCGAATTCGTGTCCTTACGCTCAGTGGGTGGGTCTAATGTAGACTCACTAACAGGGGCCCATCGGGAACCTTGTGGTTGCGCAAGGTGCTCTTCGCGAGTCATTCTTTCGCGTTTCGCTGCCGCGGCCCGACGACGATAATCGTCGTCAGATTCTCCTAACTGGCGCGCTTGGTGCAGCGCAGATACTGCCATAGCAGCCTCATCAAGAGGCTGGTTCGATCCCGAGGCCACTGCTTGCGGGGTGAAAAGGTCATCCCAACGACCTTTTCCTTTGTTGAGCGGAGCTTTCTTAGGTATAGGAGTCCCAGCAATCGAGCTGACTGCTGAATTCGAAGTTCCCTTAGGGTACTTCTTCCTGTATTCCGTAACTACTACGGACAGCGCTTCCAAGTATCGGTCGGCATACTCCTGTACGACCATTTCTGCAACGGACTGTGCTCCGGTTGATCGTAGAACGAGCCTATCCGCTCGTTCCTCTAGTCGTCTTCGTCGATGTTCGCTAACAACATCGGTGGTGTCCCAGAATTGCTTCACTTTTAGCGCCAGCAATTCCCTATCGCTGGCTTCTTCTTCATTGGCCTCGGGGTCGGACAAGTCGTCTTCGTCCGACTCCATCTTGACTATGCTCAGGGTGGACGCCCCGAACGCTCTACTTGACAGATGGCTGTCTGGCCATCTGCTTCCTGCCGTGGGGCCAGGTCAATATGACCTGGCCAATTCGTCGGCCAAGCTCCCCGGCACATTGGTGCTTGCTATCGGCCAAGGTTCCTCCGATTCTAATCCTAGTGTATTCTGCGCTGGTGGACTTTGTCCACCAGCGACTGATCCGACTTCCACTGGTTGCAGTGGAAGTTGTGATGGAGGATGCGCTGCGAGCGCATCCTCGAAGACCGGAGTTCGGCTCTTTCCGGATGTGGGAGTTGGTGTCATCGGGTCTGGGTCTCGTGGGTTCTTTTGATGATGGTTGTTCTAAATGGAATGTGGTTCTGCGTATGTCGTGGGTACGCAGCAATAGAAAGCAAGGTAGCTTAAAAAAATGTAACGGAGTTACAAGATTGGGGACCTTGCTGTGCACGCTAGACGTAAGCTTGACAAGTCTGTCGATTGCTACGTATAGGTGTACAAGGTCTACTATTTAATTATGTAATGTAAAGGATTAAATAGGCAACACCGGAAGGTGTTGCCAAACAATAGCATAATCGTGTCGATAAGATACGATTAGATCAGATTAGTCGATACGATAGTAAGCGCCCTTACAGAGAATGACCATGCGCTTTCAGCCCATCAGAAATATCTTCATACATCTCGCTGACATATGAGAGGCTTTTTGTGAGGGTAAAAGCTTGGTTGCGTGCTTCTTCCCACTCATTGACAACCGTGTACATAGCATCATGGGTGGGTTCTCCTAAAAGTCGGAGCATGTATTTCAGTAACTACAAGCTGATAAGCAGACAGAACAAAATTTCAAGGATTTTTAAACAAACTCACTTTGAATGCGTGGTCACCTTTTAAAATCTCTCCAGGCAGAGAAGCCATTGTTCGGTCCATGAACACACGGTGAGCTCTCATCCAATCTACAAAGATAGATTTGCAATACTGAGTTGAGGGTTGTGTTCCAGCATAGCGAGATTTATCGTGAAACACCGAAAATGGTGCTGGAGGTGGCCGACTTGGTACAGTAGCGCAAGCAGCAAGGTACATCAGCTCACGATGAGCATGATGAAGATGACGCTGATAGAGCTAGAAGGCCTGTAGGTGCTGTGCACAACAACAAAACAACTAACAACTATGGGGGGCGAGAAGTGTTAAAAGTTCCCAAACACGCGAGTGTGCAGGGCTTGTAAGGGTTGTTTGACGAAGGTAAGAGACGATCCGACTCGTAGTTAGTCGAGCCGACAACAACGCGACGGGGGCGATGGAACGCGACGTTTCCCGAGTGGAACGGGTCGGCGACGCGACTTTGGGTGTCGGTCGTGCGACAACGAGACGAACGAGGTTAATACGGAGAACTCACGGGTTCGGGCGACGAGTACGAGGCGGCAGAGACGGTAGTTACGAGATTTACGACAGTGGCGACGGTTTATACGATGAGGACGGTGCAGAGACGACAGAGACGACGGTTTCGAGCTATTCACTCTGAGTGTGAGGGAAAATACGGGCTGTAATTCACTGGGGGAAGTAGGTAATACATGGGTATGTTTTTATACAATACGACCGACTCGCCTCGAGCGAGCCGGCGAGGCAGGTGTTTTACTGGTTTATTGGGAGAAGCGCCGCCAAGCTTGGTACCGCGCGACGCTTTTTTAGAGAGTGTGGCGCTCTTTGGCTCGGCAGAGGGGCTTTTGATCGGCTCGCGGCGTCGGGTCGGATGTATGATCGGTGGTGGCTTTGCGATCGGTAGTGGCTCTTGGGTGCGGAGCTCCGTGGTACGGCCGGATCCTTCCAGTGACTGCTGGGCAACGGCGTTTCCTAGGATCATTTCAAATCGGGTTTGGTTGTCGCCAGGTTGAGACCTTGGCATACCAACGTGCGCGGTCGTTGACAGGTTATACGGCGTTCCGTGCTCCGCGCGCCCAGAGAGGAGAACTGGCGTTCCAAGTTACTTTGTCTCTTGGTCGGTGCGTCGGTCGTTTGTCGTATTGTCGGTCGGTCGGTCGTATTGTCAGTCGGTCGGTTTAGCGCTTTGGTCGCATTTGGGACCGTGTTCGTCGTGGCGCAACGGTAGATATCCGTAGAATGGGTTGGTTCAGTGTACAGCGCTGGACGGTGCTCATCATCTCCTCCTTACTTGAAATACCGACTGTCCTCAGTCGGTCCCGCTGATGAGCACCGTCCCGCGCTGTACACAGAACCTGCCCATAATAGACAGCAACCGCTGCGCCACGACGAACACGGTCCCGGATGCGACCAAAGCACCGAACCGACCGACCGACAATACGACCGACCGACCGACAATACGACCAAACGACCGACGCACCGACCAAGAAACAGAGTAACTTGAAACGCCAGTTCTCCTCTCTGGGCGCACGGAGCACGGAACGCCGTACAACCTGTCAACGACCACGCACGTTTGTATGCCAAGGTCTCAACCCGGCGACAACCAAACCCGATTTGAAATTATCATCGGAAACACCTTTGCCCAGCCATTCGCAGAGAGGATCCGGCCGTACCACGGAGTTCCGCACCCAAGAGCCGCTACCGATCGCAAAGCCACCACCGATCATACATCCGACCCGACACCGCGAGCCGATCAAAAGCCCCTTTGCCGAGCCAAAGAGCGCCACACTCTCTAAAAAGCGTCGCGCGGTACCAAGCTTGGCGGCGCTTCTCACCATAAACTAGTAAAAACACCTGCCTCACCGGCTCGCGAGAGGCGAGTCGGTCGCATAGTATAAAAACATCCCCATGTACTACCTACCTCCCCCAGTGAATTACAGCCCGTATTTTCCCTCACACTCAGAGTGAATAGCTCAAAAACCGTCGTCTCCGTCGTCTCTGCACCGTCCTCATCGTATAAACCGTCGCCACTGTCGTAAACCTCGTAACTGCCGTCTCTGTCGCCTCGTACTCGTCGCTAGAACCCGTGAGTTCTCCATATTAACTTTGTTCGTCTCGTTGTCGCACAACCGACACCAAGAAGTCGTGTTACCGACCCGTTCCGCCTGGGAACGATCGTATTCTGTCGTATCGCCGTCGGTTCGACTAACTACGAGTCGGATCGTCTTTACTTTAATCAAACCACCCCTTTCAAACCCTGCACACTTGCGTGTTTGGGAACTTTTAACATTTCTCGCCCCCCATAGTTGTTAGTTGTTTTGTTGTTGTGCACAGCACCTACAGGCCTCCTAGCTCTATCATTCTGGAGCCCACCGCGAGGGTTTTAAAAGCCACCGCCGGACACGCAACCTCATTCCTCTTGTTCATAAAAACCTACGACTCGTCGACCATTCCGCCCGCAACCCGACAAGAAGCTAAAGCCCGAACCCTCCGTGCCGAAATTCGCGCTGCTCTCGGACAAGCCGACACCGACTCAGAATCGCTCTCCCCGTTCTTCCGCTCAGTAACCCCACACCGCGCGATCCATAACAACCTCAGCCCGCTCTTCTATAGCCCTTCGTCGACACTACCGTCGCCTACCCCGACCGATCAAACACCGATCCCCGAACCAACCGCGCAACCCGACCTAGCTTTCGACCCCTTTGCGTCGGAACCTCCTACCACTGATCAAGGAGTTGAATTTAGACTCCCCTATCTATCGCCCGCGACCCCGGAAATCTCAGATTCTTCTTCACCGTCGTATTCCCCCTCCCCGTCCCCTATCCCGAAGCCAATACCATCTATCATGGCACAACCACCAATCATTATAAAGCCGATGCCCGCACGCGGACAAAGCTCGGCGCCGACGTTCGTGCCCGAACGCGCGCGTGAACTGCGCCGATATTTCTCGGACTTAAATCATCTCTTCATCGAGTGTAACGTCGTAGATGAACAAGAGCAGAAAACGCACACTACACGATACACCGACATCGATACCGCGGATCTGTGGGAGCAACTTGACGAGTTCGCGGTCGGCACCACATACGACGATTGGCGAAAAGCGATAATGGCGCTTTACCCAGGCGCAAGCGAAGAAAGAAAGTATTCAATGGCCGACCTCGACTACCTGATCAGGGAACGACACCGACTCGGGATCCAGTCGAATAGCGACCTCGGGGAATATTACCGACAGTTCCTTTCTGTTACCCAGTTCCTTGTCAGCAAAAACCGACTTTCGATAAACGAACGCGACCGCCAATTCCGTCGCGCGTTCCAGTCAGATCTATGGTCAAGGAGCGCCCATTACAGATCCGACCAAATCAACGACTCTATTCGAACGCGCACTCGACGCCACCATACCGGTCACAGTTCGAGAACTCTGCGGGGTAGCGCCAGAGGTTCGCGGAAAGTTTAGGGAAGCTAATACCCCGAAGCGTATCGTCGCCGGCAACCTCACAACGGTATACCAAGAAGTCCCCACGTCGGCGTTCATTGAGGAACTCGACGCACTACCTTGCGAATCCAACAGCGACAACGCGACGCCACCGCCCGGAGCGCTAGTCACCGGCGACATCTACGACACGTATTACCAGACACTACTACCTGGCGAGCATCCGGACCGACTGATCGTCGCAATGGAATCGCATGCACTCAGATCGATCATGATAATGGTCGACGCAAGAGAACAGATAGAAAGCATCGTCGACAGCGGGTGCCAGATCATAGCCATGTCGGAAGAAGTTTGCCATGGACTAGGGGTCAAATACGACCCAACTATAGTGCTACAGATGCAATCAGCGAACGGAACAACCGACCCGTCGCTCGGTCTAGCACGAAACGTACCTTGTACGATAGGAGAGGTCACGCTCTACCTCCAAATGCACGTCATTCGCAACCCCGCATACGATATACTCCTCGGCCGCCCGTTCGACGTACTTACTTGCTCTAACGTGAAAACGAGATCCGCCGACGATACAATCATAACCATCACCGACCCGAACACTCGAGAGGTCATCGCGATACCGACCTTCGCGCGCGGACAACGTCGCCGCCCCAAAACCGACGTAAATTTTCGTATACTCTCGAGGAAATAAGTCGAGATCACGGCGATCTTGCACTCCTCCTCGAGTACGACCCACTAAGCTATACCCCGACTGTCCTTTCTTTCTGCGAACTACCAACCGAATTTAATAGCGACGCCACCTACGACGCGCAACTAGCCTCACTCTACGTCGCGGCATCCGAACTAACCACACCAGCAATCGCCGACAAATCCGTTAATACCAACTCTGCCCCTCTGGAACGAACGACCCTCTGCACTATTTTACCGAACAACGAGCGCCATAGTGGACGCCACACCCAATCCCTGACCAACGCCGCCACCGACGCCTTCGTTGTGAAAATCAAAGGCGTACAAACCAAAAAGAAGTACAAACCAGTAGCGCAAAAAGTGCGATCGATCATAGCAAGTTGTCCCGACCACTTCCGCATCGAGCGCAAAATATCGGGCGACCCTCTCGCCGACATGCCGACTCTGCTCCCCAACCCGCCACCTTTCCAACCCACCGGCCGCTACACTCTAGAGCGAAAAAACGACTTAGACCGTGAACACCCAGACTTCTTAACGCCCTCCGAACGAGCAATTATGCACGACCTCATGTGTAAGCAGAATCTCGCTTTCGCATGGGACGATTCCGAACGCGGTAGTTTTCGATCGGATTTCTTTCCCCCTATCGATATCCCGGTCGTTGCACATACACCCTGGATCGAACGAAATATCCCCATACCGCCTGGCATCTACGATGAAGTTTGCGACATTATCAAAACTAAACTCGCCGCCGGCGTTTACGAACCGTCCAACTCCAGCTACCGATCGCGTTGGTTTTGCACTCTAAAGAAAAATGGCAAATTCCGCCTCGTCCACAGCCTCGAACCGCTCAACCGAGTAACCATCCGACACTCGGGTGTCACTCCGATACCAGACCATGTCGCTGAACAATTCGCCGGTCGCATTTGTGGCGCAATGTTAGACCTGTTTGTCGGCTACGACGAACGGCTAATCGCACCGTCGTCGCGCGACCTTACCACTTTCCAAACACCTTTCGGCGCGTTACGCCTAGTCACCTTACCTATGGGCTGGACCAACTCCGTCCCAATCTTCCACGACGACGTCACTCACATCCTGCAACCGGAGATCCCGGACTATACACTGCCTTATATCGACGACGCTGCTATAAAGGGACCAGCAACTTGGTACCCCGACCCGGACACAGGATTGCCGAAAACACACCCCGACAATGCCGACGTGCGATTCGCGATCTGGGAGTTTTTCAACAACGTTAACCGAATCCTCCAGCGCATGAAGTACTGCGGCGGCACCTTCTCCGGCAAGAAGCTGACTTTATGCGCCCCACAATTTAAAGTCCTCGGACACGTCTGCACGCCCAATGGTCGCATACCCGACGCGGACCGACTCGCTTTACTACGTAATTGGAAGTCGTGCGCCACCCTATCAGAGTTACGCGCGTTTTTAGGAACGGTCGGAGTACTAAGGATATTCGTCAAAAACTTTGCTCATCGCGCACACCACCTCGTAAAACTAACCCGCAAGGATGCAGTCTTCGAGTTCGGCCCCGACCAGATCGCAGCGCAGCGCGACATCGTCGAGGCGATCGCAGAAGCGAAACCCCTCGTGCCCATCGACTACGCCTCGGACGACCCCGTCATCCTGGCCGTCGACACTTCCCACATAGCAGTCGGATTCTACCTCTGTCAAGCCGACCCCGTCGATCGGAAACGACGCAGATACAATCGGTTCGGTTCCATTACACTGAACGACCGCGAATCACGGTTCTCTCAACCAAAACTCGAATTTTACGGCCTATTTCGGGCGCTTGGCGCGTTACGACTGTACGTTATAGGCGTCCGCAACTTGGTCGTCGAAGTCGACGCGCGCTACATTAAAGGAATGCTCTCCAACCCCGACATCCAGCCGTCAGCTTCCATAAACAGGTGGATCGTATCTGTCCTCATGTTCCACTTCGAACTTGTCCATGTTAAAGGCACGTTCCATGGACCCGACGGTTTGTCCCGGCGCCCACGACAACCCGACGATCCAGCCGACAACTACGACGCAGAAGAAACCGACTTCGAAGATTGGGTCGACCGGATGCAAGGACTCATGCACATTATTCAACCGCTGCCACAGCCGCCGTCGCCATTACATGTGTGCCAGATCTTCGCTATGGCTCAGGTCTCAAGTAAAGAGGAGATGGTGGCAGTATACACGGACGCGGTACCACCAGACTCAACGACTCACGAACTCGCAACCGATTCCCCACAACAACCCAGAATCCGTACCGACGACGATACAGGAATAACCGACCCAAATGCGAATTCGACCGACATGTCATACGACGACGTGCCCAGGACCGACGCCGCTAAAGCCCAAGACCAACGCATAGATACGGTTAGACAATGGTTAACCAACCTCGAACGGCCAGAAGGCATGTCCGACGATCAGTACGCCACCTTCATCCGATACGCCACCGGGTTCTTCCTAGACGGAACACGACTCTGGAGAAGAGATAGCCAAGGCGCACATAAACTAGTCGCCCGCCCCAACGCACGACTAGAGATTCTGCGATCCGTCCACGACAACCTCGGACACAAGCGCTTCTACGCGACACGCGCAACCTTGCTCGAACGCTTCTGGTGGCCTAATGTTCGGGCCGACGTCGTGTGGTTCGTACAGACATGTCACATATGCCAGATCCAGCAAACGACCAAAGTCCTGATCCCCCCGGTCGTTGCGACACCCGCGCCACTGTTTGCAAAAATGTACATCGACACTATGCACCTACCGCCGTCGAATGGTTTCAAATACATTGTCCAAGGTCGTTGCTCCTTGATTCACTTTCCCGAATGGCGCGCGCTACGAAAAGAAAACAGTCGCACCCTCGGCGATTGGATGTATGAAGACATCATCTGCCGGTGGGGCGGACTGCGCGAAATCGTAACCGACAACGGTCCGGCCTTCATCAAAGCCGCTGAACACCTCACAAAGAAATACCACATACACAACATTCGGATCTCAGGTTATAACTCCAGAGCCAACGGACTCGTCGAGCGGTCCCATTTCGACGTTCGACAGTCCCTTTTCAAAGCCGCCGACGGAAACGAAAGCAAATGGTCGCAATCAGCTTATACGGTTTTCTGGGCCGAACGGGTCACAATCCGCAAACGAATGGGATGCTCCCCCTACTACGCCGCGACAGGTACTCAACCCCTTCTGCCGCTCGATATCGTTGAAGCCACGTACCTCCAACCGCCACCCGACTCTATCCTATCCTCCACCGACCTCTTGACGCGACGCGCGATCGCCTTACAAAAACGGACGACCGACCTAGAGCGACTACATTCAGACGTATACGCGGCGCGAAGACAAGCGGCGATTCGCTTTGAACTTAAACACGCCAGAACCTTGCGCGACTATAACTTTAAACGCGGAAACCTCATCCTAATGCGCAACACGAAAATCGAGAAGTCGCTCAACCGCAAAATGCGATCTAGATACCTAGGACCGCTCGTCGTGATCTCGCGCAACCGCGGGGGCGCCTACATCCTCTGCGAACTGGACGGCACCGTCTTACACCGGCCTGTAGCAGCGTTCAGACTCGCGCCCTACTTCGCGCGAAACAACATCCTCCTACCCGACAGCGCTCTGGACATAGACACCAAGCGACTTAGAGAACTGGAAGCAACAACAATCACCGACGACGAAGACCGACCCGAAGTCGTAGACGACGACTCCGAATCGGAAAACGAGCAAAACTAGCCGCTCAACCTCTGACTACCCGTATACCCCCCCCTTTTTTTTTTTAATGATATTTCGACATCTATCCCTCTCCGGTTTCTACTTAAACGTCCCACGACCCGACCATTCGCGAAGTCCAACACCCCGAGCGACAGTTTTTCCATTCGTTCTTTTAACCCCCACTCAATTTTCAGGATCACACACTTAATACCTGACTTCGCAGGAAAACAGCACGGCGTATATTACATTTTAGCCCATTTTACGGGCTCCGACAAGTCCAAATACAGAACAGAAAAACGCGACGCCTCTAGCGGAGGAACGACGCGGCCACAACACCAAGAAAAAACGCGACGCCTCTAGCGGAGGAACGACGCGGCCACAACACCAAGAAAAACCGACCCAACAACCACCGACACCATGCGACGCCTCTAGCGGAGGAACGACGCGACCACGACCCCAAGACAAACGACGCGACGCCACCGCCGACTACCTCTACTCCTCCACCAAGTCACCTTCCACCTCCTCTTCGTCGCCCTCTTCGCCAGTTTCCACCGCTTCTTCCTCCGACGCCGCGCAGCTGTCGCTTTCCGAAAACTCGACACCGTCCGCTCGCATTAACTGAGAACGTCGCCTGCGGAGCGCAGTGATCGCGTTTGCTGTACCAGCGAATTGTTCGCGCACTCGGATAAGGCTCCAACGGGCGATCTCCTGCCGCGATTCCCAAAGGTGCAGCTCCTGAATTAGCGAACGCAACATGGCGTTGCGCGACGTTAGAGCCCGGTCGACGTCCCCCAGGGGAAGCGAGGCGACACGCGACAAATCGGTGGCGTAGCCTAAGCCATCCAAATCACGGTTGCGTGGAAGACTGGTTCCTCGGGGTACACGACCACCGTGGACGGCGCTGGCGCCCATGCCCGACCCCTCAACGGTGTATTGAGCTTCCTGCAGAGCCCCTACAGTCGGCCCCCAGTCTTCGTCACTGAACGCAGTAAGGGCGCGCGCCCGGCGACGCGAGACGGAAGGCGACACGGTCTCCACGTCCTCCTCGGAGTCCTCCACGACGGGCTTGGAGGCGACGCGACGACGACTCCGCGGACGCGCGTTCTTGACAACTGCCGCGTCGGACTTGTACTTCACGGTTTCGCACCGCTTGGAGAAGATTTTGCACCGCGCACAGATCCCGCCCTCAGGTTTCTGAAAGCAGTCAACGGCGGCGTCGGCACAGCGATCACACTACAGCGTCGTCAGAATGCGACCGACCCGACAGAACACACAGCGACTTACCGGCTCGTCACGGATGAAGTGGTTCGGGTGGGCGACTTTGAACTCCTCTAGCCGCTCCAACCACTTAAACTCGGCGGCGGCCTTCTTCGCTGCCGTGGCCTGCTCCCGCTTCTTGGCCGCCGTGGCCCCCTTCTTGCCAGTCGCCTTCCCCGCCTTGACCGCCCCCGGCACCTTCTCTGTCTTGGGTACCACCTCCACAACCTCAGGCGCGGACCCCTCGCCTTCGTCGTCGACAGCGCGCTTCCGCTTGCGGCTAGATGACGCTGGTACCGTGTCGATGAGGACGATGGGTGGTCCACCTACCGAAGGTGTCAGAGGGAGCCCGTCGATCGGACTAAAAATGACGGGTGAAGCAAACGCGAACTCACCAGCGGCACCCGTTTTCGGACGTCCACCTCCGGCCGACATGTGGGGTAACGTCACCGGGCGATATGCAGGGTCGCGCACGCTCAACACCTTGGCCCTAGCTTTAACCTTCCCCTTTGGAGGAGCGGAAGCGACGGGCGACGCGGGGGGTGCCTGATCGAGCATAACGACGTCGGACGCCGGAGGTGAGCGCGACAGGAGGGGGGGTCGCATCGGCTCCAGGGCTTCCCGCCCCATCCGCTCCGCCATCGCCATAACTCTCGCCGCTTCCGCTTCCCGCACGACACCCGCTACAGTGTGGGTATCGCTACCAGCCGGGCCGGCGATACCACGGGGTGGCGCACCCGACTCCGGATGAAGGGGCGCGTCGTCGACTGTCGCGGACACTGGGAGGACACTTTCAGTTCCCACAGGAACCCCTGCTACCGTAGCAGCCGAACTCGGTGCAGCCGCAGTCGTAGCGGTAGTTTCGGCATCGGTCGTGGGCAGACGCGGGTCGGTTGGTAGGGCCGCCACAGCCGTTAACGCTGGCAGGTCCTCGGGCGCCACCGACTGGGCGGCGCGTATGTTGGCCGCCGCACCCAAGCGAGCACGACGGGTGCGACGACGGCGCGCGTTTTCACTCTAGGAAGGCTGGATAAGCAGCCCACCCACGGACCAGTCAAAACAACTAAACCGCGACGCACCTCAGGTTCTAACCCACCAAACGGCCCCCTCCACTCAGCATCCCCCCCTACGACAGCCCAGACCGCACGCAACGCGGATTCCTCCTCAGGCCATACCCAACGCGGTTCCTCGCCCCCCTGGGCACGTAATGCCGACACTCCCTCCAGCAACCCCTCGAGAATGGCGAGACGTGCTTCACGCGACGCATCGGCAGACAGCGCTCGCCAGTCGTCCCAGTCGCCCTGAAGGTCCTCGAGGATGAGTGCATAGTTGGGTGGCAGGTCAGCCATGCCTGAAGACGGTGTGGGAGGGAAAAAGAGGGAGCCGAGAAAGACAGAGGGTCCTTGGGAAACTTGACGCGAGGTCAAATTCTGTTGCACCGCCACCGCCATCTCACGCCACACACGCGTCAGTTCTAGAATTCTCTCGACCGGTCTCCGGACCGACTGAGGACAGTCGGCATTTCAAGTAAGGCGGAGACGAACTACAGATGAAACGACAGCCGATACTAGCAACCGACACCGCCAACCACAAAACCGACCGACACAACGAACCGACCTGCGCCACTTAAAACACGAAAAAATTCGAGCTATAAAGAACAACCCAATTTGAAGGCCCGAACCATAAAATAGGTATATACGGGATACGCGACCGGTAACAAACGTGACCCGACCGCAACACACGACAAAACCAAAGTCAAGGCGACGAACCCTCGCCACGATCGTCGCGTACGCCACAGTCGACATCGCTCCCACTACCGTTGCCCCCACTCCTCGAATTAACCATCGCAGACGCACCAACTAACTCGGCGCGCCGGGCCTGAAGCAAGTCAAGGGCCGACGACGTAGACACGACCTGCTCGTAAAGCTGACGGGACGACGAACGCATGATCTCTTGGCGCGATTCAAGGACTTGAATTTCCTGGACCAAAGTGCGCAAGAAAACGGTGCGCGCCGATAGCGCCCGATCTACATCTGCAAGACCAAACCGCGAAATAACCGACAACGGCTGAGTGGAGCCCAAACCGCGCAAATCTTCGTTACGAAGGAAGTCCTCAGGGCGGAACACCGGGCTCTGATAAAGGGGACCCGCACCCCGGTCTACTGAACTTGCCGAACGAGTTACGACAAGGCGCGGAGCGGCCCTTGCCAGATCGGGCGAACGGACCTCGTCGAACAGCGGAGGGGGCATACACGCGTCGCAAGAGTGGCCCTCTACTGAACACGACACGAACTGGTGCGGAGCTGGCCGAAACGGCCCCACTTCGTTCGTCTCGCACCGTCTAGATTGAATCTCGCAAACCGCGTAAACCTCAATGTCGCTGCGCTGAATGCAGCCCAAGCCATAGCTCACACAACGATCGCACTAGCCAATAGATGAACGAAAGAGTAAGGACGCAAGAAGACCGACGACTTACCGCTTCGCTACGAGTGTAATGCTCAGGGTACTCCTCCTTAAATTCCTCGAGACGTGCCAGCCACAAGCGGTGTCGCATCCCTTGTGCCGCCAATACCGACTCCCCGGAGAGCTCGACGACAGACTCTTCTTGGTCCCCGTCTCCAACAGAGGAAGCGCACGAACGCTCCCGAACGACAGACCCTGCCTTTTCTTCAGCGAAGGTGGCGCGCGTACGGACGACCGTCTCTCGGCGAGGGTAATCGGACTACCAACTAGCGCGTTAGTACTCTGCAGAAACGACCAAATAACCAGCAAGCGAACGCACACTCGGTTCTAGATCCGCGAACCGCTCGGACCATTCGGGGTCGGACTCGATCGTAGACCATATGTTAGATAATGCCTCTTCCTCGTCGCCCCACATCCAACGCCAGGGACTAGCCACCGGCGACCTAAGCACTTCGAGGCTGTTCGACAAGTATTGTAGCACACGGGTGCGCGCGTAACGAGGGGAGTCGGCCGACAGCGATTGCCATTCGTCCCAGTCTCGTTCCAAGAAGCGGAGAGTGCGCTGAAGATCGACAGGAGGTCTCGACATAACGATGGGTAAACCAATCAAGAACCCGAGTATATATATAGGTCGCCAGCGCACCGGCACCGCCACTTCCTCCTACCCCTGCCCCTCTTTTCCAAGACGAACGCCCCCTGACCGATGCACGGGACCGACTGAGGACAGTCGGTATTTCAAGTAAAGAGGAGATGATGAGCACCGTCCCGCGCTGTACACAGAACCTGCCCATAATAGACAGCAACCGCTGCGCCACGACGAACACGGTCCCGGATGCGACCAAAGCACCGAACCGACCGACCGACAATACGACCGACCGACCGACAATACGACCAAACGACCGACGCACCGACCAAGAAACAGAGTAACTTGAAACGCCAGTTCTCCTCTCTGGGCGCACGGAGCACGGAACGCCGTACAACCTGTCAACGACCACGCACGTTTGTATGCCAAGGTCTCAACCCGGCGACAACCAAACCCGATTTGAAATTATCATCGGAAACACCTTTGCCCAGCCATTCGCAGAGAGGATCCGGCCGTACCACGGAGTTCCGCACCCAAGAGCCGCTACCGATCGCAAAGCCACCACCGATCATACATCCGACCCGACACCGCGAGCCGATCAAAAGCCCCTTTGCCGAGCCAAAGAGCGCCACACTCTCTAAAAAGCGTCGCGCGGTACCAAGCTTGGCGGCGCTTCTCACCATAAACTAGTAAAAACACCTGCCTCACCGGCTCGCGAGAGGCGAGTCGGTCGCATAGTATAAAAACATCCCCATGTACTACCTACCTCCCCCAGTGAATTACAGCCCGTATTTTCCCTCACACTCAGAGTGAATAGCTCAAAAACCGTCGTCTCCGTCGTCTCTGCACCGTCCTCATCGTATAAACCGTCGCCACTGTCGTAAACCTCGTAACTGCCGTCTCTGTCGCCTCGTACTCGTCGCTAGAACCCGTGAGTTCTCCATATTAACTTTGTTCGTCTCGTTGTCGCACAACCGACACCAAGAAGTCGTGTTACCGACCCGTTCCGCCTGGGAACGATCGTATTCTGTCGTATCGCCGTCGGTTCGACTAACTACGAGTCGGATCGTCTTTACTTTAATCAAACCACCCCTTTCAAACCCTGCACACTTGCGTGTTTGGGAACTTTTAACATTTCTCGCCCCCCATAGTTGTTAGTTGTTTTGTTGTTGTGCACAGCACCTACAGGCCTCCTAGCTCTATCACCGCGCATTGGTCAGGGGGCGTTCTCCTTGGAAAAAGGGGCGGACATAGGAGCGAGTGGCGGTGCCGACGCGTTGGCGACATATATATTTCCTGGTTCTTGTTTGTTTTCCCATCGTTATGTCGGGACCTCCTGTCGATCTTCATCGTATTCTCCGCAATTTGGGACGAGACTGGGAGGAATGGCAGTCGCTGTCGGACGACTTGCCTCGTTACGAGCGTACTCGCGTGCTGCAATATTTGTTAAACGGCGTCGAAGTGCTTAGGTCGCCAGCAGCTGAACCCTGGCGCTGGGCGTGGCGCGACGAAGAATATGCTTTGCTCGACGTATGGTCTACGGTCGCGTCTGACCCTGAATGGTCCAGACGGTTCGCGGGTCTACAGCCGAGTGTAAGTTCGCTCTTCGTTGGCTTGATCGTTCCCGAGGGTTAACGCGCTAGTTGGTAGTCTGACTACCCTCGCCGACGGGCGGTCGTTCGGGAGCCTGCTCGCGTCGCCTCTGCTGGAGAAGAGGCAGAGCCTGTCGTTCGGGATCGTACGTGCGCCTCCTTGGTTGGGGACGGGGACGAAGAAGAGTCTGTAGTCGAGATCTCCGGGGAGTCGGTATTGGCGGCGCAGCGGAGGCGACACGATTTGTGGCTGGAGCGTCTTGAGGAGTTTAAAGAGAGTACCCGGAGCATTACACTCGTAGTGAAGCAGTAAGTCGTCGGTTCTCGTGCGATCTTGTTCTTCCTCTCATTTGTTGGCTAGTGTGACCGTTGTGTGGGCTACGCTTTGGACTGTGTTCAGCGCAACGGGATTGACGCTTGTGCGGTTTGCGAGATTCAGTCGAAGCAATGTGAGACGAGCGAGGTGGGGTCGTTTCCGCCGGCTCCGCACCAGTTTGTGCCCTGCTTAGCAGAGGGACGCTCTTGCGATGCGTGCGCGCCACCTCCGTTGTTCGTCGAGGTCCGTTCGCCCGACCTGGCGAGAACTGCTCAGCGCCTTGTCGTGACTCGTTCTGCGGGTTCGGCGGACCGGGGCGCGGGTCTCCTCTATCAAGGGCCGGTGTTTCGCCCTGAGGACTTCCTCCGTAACAAAGATTTGCGCGGTCTGGGCTTCATCCAGCCGTTGTCGGTGATTTCGCGGTTCGGTCTTGCGGATATAGATCGGGCGCTATCGGCGCGCACCGTTTTCTTGCGTACTTTGGTCCAGGAAATTCAAGTCCTTGAATCGCGCCAAGAGATTATGCGTTCGTCGGCCCGTCAGCTTTACGAGCAGGTCGTGTCCACGTCGTCGGCCTTTGACTTGCTTCAGGCCCGTCGTGCAGAGCTAGTTGGTGCGTCTATGATGGACAACTCGAGAAGTGGGGGCAGCGGCAGTGGAAGCGGTATCGATGGTGGCGTACGCGACGGTGGTGGCGAGGGTTCGTCGCCTTGACTCCGGGTTTGTCGTGTGTTTGTGTTCGGGTTGCGCTCGTTGTCGGTCGCGTATTCCGTCTATACCCGTTTTGTCGTGCGGGCCCTAAAATTGGGTCGTTCTTTATAATCTGGACTTTTTCGTTTCGAGCGGCGCATGTTAGTTCGCATTGCTCATCGGCGGTGTCGGTTTATTGGCGTCGGCTTCCGCTCAACCCACAGGTCGTGTCTCCTCCTTACTTGAAATGCCGAGTGTCCCCAGTCGGGCCGGAGTCCAGTCGAGAAAATTCTAGAACTGGCGCGTGTGTGGCGTGAGATGTCGGTGGCGGTGCAACTAAATTTGGTGGCGCGTCCTGGTTCTTGCTTTTAAGTGACGGCTGCCTGTTCGGTTCCCTCTCGTTTCTTGTTCAACCAACATGACCACCGTCGTGTCGGACTTCAAGCGCGTCCTCCGATATCTGACCACCGATTACATTCGATGGTGTCAACTCCCCGACGACGCCACCCGCGCCGAGCACTTCGAGGCGCTCGAGGATATTCGGGACGGCTTGACCGCGCTTCGGAAACAAGAGGCGGGCCCCGGGCGTTTGGAATGGCGTGAGGAGCAGGAGGCGTTGTCTCAAATATGGGCGCGCATCAAGGACGACGGGGAGTGGTCGGAGAAATTCGCGGATCTGGAGCCCGAGGTGCGTCCGTTTTCCGACTTCTGGTATGCAGATGACCGACGTGGCCTTGTCCGTCTTCAGGACGAGTATACCCGTCGACGCCGTGAACGACGTCTTCAATCAGGAACATCTCGAGGCGCCGGAAATGCGCCACCGGTCGTATCTGGCGGGCTTGGGGGGGAATCGCCGGTCGAGCAGGGTCCCCGGTCGGATGTTGGCGGCATCGAAGTGCGTGACACGGAATTGGTGGCGGAGGCGGGGCAGGGGCACGGTAGCGTGGGCGCAATCCCGCCGCCGGTCGTGGGGGCATCGTCCGGCGTTCTCGTGGCGCCATCGCCCCAGGGGAAAGGCAAATCCTCGCGGCCTCCTATTTTTGTGCCTCGTATGTCGGTTGGCGGCGGGTCGCGTGCTGGCAAAGGCGCTGTAGCCGACGTGCGTATCTCACGCGATTTTGTCCTCCCCCGGTTGCTAACACATTTTTTTTTTTTTTTTTTTGAACAGGCTGCGCCGTCCACTTCGCGATCGCTTCGTACGCGTGAGTCCGCCTTCCGATCGGGGCCTATCTTTAGCGCTGTGAGTGGTCTGCCCCTAACTAGTTTGGTAGGTGCGACGCCTGCCGCCACTGGGTCCGACGAGGCGACGACTTCGAGTCGTAAGCGCAAGCGCGACATCGTAGATGAAGGGGAAGGGTCGGTCGTGGAGGTCCCCGAGGAGGAGTTAGGGAAGGGCAAAAGGAAGCGGCGCACGACCGACAAGTGGCTCGGGCGCCTCGAGGACTTCAAGAAGGAGTGTCCTCACCACTTGGTGCGCGATGTGGCGGTAGGTCATCGGTCGGGTCTTGGCGTCTGTCAGCGCTGACTCTTCCACTAGTGCGATCGGTGCGTGGACGCAGGCGTCGATTGTCTGCAGAAGCCCGGCATCAGTCCTTGCGCGCTCTGCAAGATACATGCCAAAAAGTGCGAGACGACGCGCGACGGCGTCCCCCTCGTCGTTCCGAAGGCATCGGGTTCGCGATCGCGGCGCCAACACATCTCGCGCGCGGTCGTTGAGGATGTGGAGGAGGAAAAGCCCCACGTTGCGCCCATGTACCCGGTGCACCGCTCTCCCCCACCGTTCATGGCGGATCCCCGGGAGCGCGAGCGCGAACTGGCTGCGGTCGCACACCGCCTCGCGATGTTCCAGTCCGCCGGCTCTGCTGGAATGGGCACGAGCTTCTTGCTTCAGGGATCGCTTCCTCAAGCCGAAGCCTTGCTTCGGAACGAGGACCTCGAGGGCTTGGGCTACATGGCGTCGACTTCGATGATCGACAACTTCAGCCTCGCCGATGTGGACCGCACCCTCTTTTCTCGCAACGCCTTCCTCCGGACCCTGGTGCAGGAAGCGCAGGTCCTGCAGTCCCAACAAGAGATAACGCGGTGGTCGCTGCGACAAATCTACTTGCAAGTCGAAGGTACGGTGGACGTGTTGAGGATGCTGAGAGAGCGGCGCTCGGAGGTGGTGGATGAGATGGCGGCCGGGTCCGAGTCTAGTGAGGGGAGTGCCGTTAGCACCGACGATGAGGATGCCGAGGGTGAAGGCGAGGGCGACGTAGACGGGGAACAAGGCGACGAGGGCGAGGGCGGGGATGTAGTGGTGGGGTGAACGAGCGTCGTGGGGGGGTGTCGGTTGGTCGGAGCGCGCTTGGTATCTTGGTCGCGCGCCCGACCTTTGTGTATATATTTTCTTTTTGATGTGGTCTGCGCCTGGGCGGTTCCTAAGTGGGACCGCCATATAATCTGATACCAGTGTTCGGCTTTGCGCCCGTTTTCTTGTGCTAAGTTGCGGCAGAGCCTGAGAAAGAGATTGAGTGGAGTGTTGTGAATTCCGACCCTAAGGAATCGGGCACCCGACGGATGGTCAGTAATAGGTCGGAACTGAAAAAGAAAAAAAAAGAGGGTTTGCATAGGCCGTCCGTATATTCGGTCGGTCGAACGGGGTGTGTCAGTGAGAAAGGTGCTGATTAAAAGAAAGGGTATACGGTTTCGCAGGATGGCGATTAGTTTTGCTCTTCTTCCGAATCGGAGTCGTCGCCTACGACTTCGGGTCGGTCTTCGTCGTCGGTGATCGTCGTTGCCTCTAGTTCTCTGAGTCGCCTGGTGTCTATGTCCAGAGCGCTATCGGGTAGGAGGATATTGGTTCGTGCGAAGTAGGGGGTGAGTCGGAATGCTGCTACAGGCCGGTGTAAGACGGTGCCATCCAGTTCGCAGAGGATGTAGGCGCCTCCGCGGTTGCGTGAGATCGCGACGAGTGGTCCTAGGTATCTAGACCTCATTTTGCGGTTGAGCGACTTCTCGATTTTCGTGTTGCGCATGAGGATGAGGTCTCCGCGTTTAAAATTGTAGTCGCGCAAAGTTTTGGCGTGTTTAAGTTCGAAGCGAATCGCCGCTTGTCGTCGCGCTGCGTATACGTCTGAATGCAGTCGTTCTAGGTCGGTCGCTCGTTTCTGCAGGGCGATCGCGCGTCGTGTCAAGAGGTCGGTGGAGGACAGGATAGAGTCGGGCGGTGGTTGTAGGTACGTGGCTTCGACGATGTCGAGTGGGAGAAGGGGTTGGGTTCCTGTTGCGGCGTAATAGGGAGAGCATCCCATTCGCTTGCGGATCGTGACGCGTTCAGCCCAGAAGACTGAATACGCGGATTGCGACCATTTGCTTTCGTTTCCGTTGGCGGCTTTGAAAAAAGGGATTGCCGTACGTCGAAATGGGATCGCTCGACGAGCCCGTTGGCTCTAGAGTTATAGCCCGAGATTCGAATATTGTGTATGTGGTATTTCTTTGTGAGGTGTTCGGCGGCTTTGATGAAAGCTGGACCGTTGTCGGTTACGATTTCGCGCAGTCCGCCCCACCGGCAGATGATGTCTTCATACATCCAATCGCCGAGGGTGCGACTGTTTTCCTTTCGGAGCACGCGCCATTCAGGAAAGTGAATCAAGGAGCAACGACCTTGGACAATGTATTTGAAACCATTCGACGGCGGTAGGTGCATAGTGTCGATGTACATTTTTGCAAACAGTGGCGCGGGTGTCGCAACGACCGGGGGGATCAGGACTTTGGTCGTTTGCTGGATCTGGCATATGTGACATGTCTGTACGAACCACACGACGTCGGCCCGAACATTAGGCCACCAGAAGCGTTCGAGCAAGGTTGCGCGTGTCGCGTAGAAGCGCTTGTGTCCGAGGTTGTCGTGGACGGATCGCAGAATCTCTAGTCGTGCGTTGGGGCGGGCGACTAGTTTATGTGCGCCTTGGCTATCTCTTCTCCAGAGTCGTGTTCCGTCTAGGAAGAACCCGGTGGCGTATCGGATGAAGGTGGCGTACTGATCGTCGGACATGCCTTCTGGCCGTTCGAGGTTGGTTAACCATTGTCTAACCGTATCTATGCGTTGGTCTTGGGCTTTAGCGGCGTCGGTCCTGGGCACGTCGTCGTATGACATGTCGGTCGAATTCGCATTTGGGTCGGTTATTCCTGTATCGTCGTCGGTACGGATTCTGGGTTGTTGTGGGGAATCGGTTGCGAGTTCGTGAGTCGTTGAGTCTGGTGGTACCGCGTCAGTGTATACTGCCACCATCTCCTCCTTACTTGAGATCTGAGTCATAGCAAAGATCTGGCCCACATGCAACGGCGACGGCGGTCATGGCAGCGGTTGAATAATGTGCGTGAGTCCTTGCATCCGGTCGACCCAATCCTCGAAGTCGGCTTCTTCTGCGTCGTAGTTGTCGGCCGGGTCGCCGGGTTGTCGTGGGCGACGGGATAAACCGTCGGGTCCGTGGAACGTGCCTTTAACGTGGACCAGCTCGAAGTGGAACATGAGAACAGATACGATCCACCGGTTTATGGAAGCTGACAGTTGGATGTCGGGGTTGGAGAGCATGCCTTTAATGTAGCGCGCGTCGACTTCGACGACTAGGTTGCGGACGCCTGTAACGTACAGTCGTAGCGCGCCAAGCGCCCGGAATAGACCATAAAATTCGAGTTTGGGTTGGGAGAATCGTGATTCGCGATCATTCAGTGTGATGGAACCGAACCAATTGTATCTGCGTCGTTTCCGATCGACGGGGTCGGCTTGACAGAGGTAGAATCCGACTGCGATGTGTGAAGTGTCGACGGCCAGGATAACTGGGTCGTCTGAGGTGTAGTCGATGGGTACAAGGGGTTTAGCTTCTGCGATCGCTTCGACTATGTCGCGCTGTGCTGCGATTTGGTCGGGTCCGAACTCAAAGACGGCATCCTTGCGAGTCAGTTTTACGAGGTGGTGTGCACGATGAGCAAAGTTCTTGACGAATATCCTGAGCACGCCGACCGTTCCTAAGAACGCGCGCAATTCCGATAGGGTGGCGCACGACTTCCAATTACGCAGCAAAGTGAGCCGGTCCACGTCGGGTATGCGGCCGTCGGGCGTGCAGACGTGTCCGAGGACTTTAAATTGCGGGGCGCATAAAACCAGCTTCTTGCCAGAGAAGGTGCCTCCGCAGTACTTCATGCGCTGAAGGATTCGATTGACGTCGTTGAAGAATTCCCAGATCGCGAATCGTACGTCGGCATTGTCGGGGTGTGTTTTCGGCAGTCCTGTGTCCGGGTCGGGGTACCAAGTTGCTGGTCCCTTTATAGCCGCATCATCGATATAAGGCAGTGTATAGTCCGGGATCTCCGGTTGTAGGATGTGAGTGACGTCGTCGTGGAAGATTGGGACGGAGTTGGTCCAGCCCATGGGTAAGGTGACTAGGCGTAACACGCCGAAAGGTGTCTGGAAAGTGGTAAGGTCGCGCGACGATGGTGCGATTAGCCGTTCGTCGTAGCCGACAAACAGGTCTAACATTGCGCCACAAATTCGACCGGCGAATTGTTCAGCTACATGGTCTGGTATTGGAGTGACACCCGAGTGTCGGATGGTTACTCGGTTGAGCGGTTCGAGGCTGTGGACGAGGCGGAACTTGCCATTCTTTTTCAGAGTGCAAAACCAACGCGACCGGTAGCTGGAGTTGGACGGTTCGTAAACGCCAGCGGCGAGCTTAGTTTTGATAATGTCGCAAACTTCTTCGTAGATGCCAGGTGGTATGGGGATATTGCGCTCGATCCAAGGCGTGTGCGCCACAACCGGTATGTTGATGGGGGGAAAGAAATCCGGCCGAAAACTACCGCGCTCGGAATCGTCCCATGCGAACGCGAGGTTCTGTTTACACATGAGGTCGTGCATAATGGCGCGTTCGGTGGGTGTTAGGAAGTCCGGGTGTTCGCGGTCTAGGTCTTTCTTTCGTTCTAGGGTGTAGCGGCCTGTGGGTTGAAAAGGTGGCGGGTTAGGAACCAAGGTCGGCATGTTGGCGAGAGGATCGCCTAATATTTTGCGTTCGATTCGGAAGTGGTCGGGACAGCTCGCTATGATCGATCGCACTTTTTGCGCTACTGGTTTGTACTTCTTTTTGGTTTGTACGCCTTTGATTTTTACAACGAAGGCGTCGGTGGCGGCGTTGGTCAGGGATTGGGTGTGGCGTCCACTATGGCGCTCGTTGTTCGGTAAAATAGTGCAGAGGGTCGTTCGTTCAAGAGGGGTAGAGCTGGTATTAGCGGGTTGGTCGGCGATTGCTGGTGTGGTTAGTTCGGATGCCGCGACGTAGAGTGAGGCTAGTTGCGCGTCGTAGGTGGCGTCGCTATTAAATTCGGTTGGTAGTTCGCAGAAAGAAAGGACAGTCGGGGTATAGCTTAGTGGGTCGTACTCGAGGAGGAGTGCAAGATCGCCGTGATCTCGACTTATTTCCTCGAGAGTATACGAAAATTTACGTCGGTCTTGGGGCGGCGACGTTGTCCGCGCGCGAAGGTCGGTATCGCGATGACCTCTCGGGTGTTCGGGTCGGTGATGGTTATGATCGTATCGTCGGCGGATCTCGTTTTCACGTTAGAGCAAGTAAGTACGTCGAATGGGCGGCCGAGGAGTATATCGTATGCAGGATTGCGAATGACGTGCATTTGGAGGTAGAGCGTGACCTCTCCTATCGTACAAGGTACGTTTCGTGCTAGACCGAGCAACGGGTCGGTTGTTCCATTTGCTGATTGCATCTGCAGCACTATAGTTGGGTCGTATTTGACCCCTAGTCCATGGCAAACTTCTTCCGACATGGTTATGATCTGGCACCCGCTGTCGACGATGCTTTCTATCTGTTCTCTCGCGTCGACCATTATCATGATCGATCTGAGTGCATGCGATTCCATTGCGACGATCAGTCGGTCCGGATGCTCGCCAGGTAGTAGTGTCTGGTAATACGTGTCGTAGATGTCGCCGGTGACTAGCGCTCCGGGCGGTGGCGTCGCGTTGTCGTTGTTGGATTCGCAAGGTAGTGCGTCGAGTTCCTCAATGAACGCCGACGTGGGGACTTCTTGGTATACCGTTGTGAGGTTGCCGGCAACGATACGCTTCGGTGTATTAGCTTCCCTAAACTTTCCGCGAACCTCTGGCGCTACCCCGCAGAGTTCTCGAACTGTGACCGGTATGGTGGCGTCGAGTGCGCGTTCGAATAGAGTCGTTGATTTGGTTGGATCTGTAATGGGCGCTTGTGTGCGGTACGCACTGTCGGTTTTCGCCTTCTCCGTGGCGGCTAAGTTTCGCGTGGTAGGGGGGATGTATCGGTTCTCAGGAATGTTAGAGAAAGGGTGTACTGGAGTCTGGTCGCGGGCATTGCCTGTGGCGTCGGTCTTGGTACTGGGGATCAGAGGTATGTTGGACGGTGGGGGAGCCTTGGCGTGGCCTTTCGTCGCATCCGAGGCGGGCTGCGACGCGGGCGCTGACTTGTTGACTGGTGCGATCCTTGGTTGGTCGGCGTCTTGAACGGTTTCGACCGTGACGGGTCGTTTTTGCGGTGCGCGGCTAATAAGTTCTACGCCGTCGAACACCTCTTTCCTTGCATGCAGGGTGTTGAGTTCTCGTTCTAACACGATCATGCGATCCTCGATTTTCAGGTTATGGTCGGTGACGTCGTTAAACTGTAGTATTTCCAACATCATGCTTTCGGTCGGGTTCGCATTCGCTGATAGCTGTCCTGTCGCCATTTGGCCGGGGTTGCGTCTGTGCCACTCGTCTAACTTGTCTTTTATGTATCGACCTGGAGTTCCCGCCGGTATGCGCGCGCCGCTTGGTAGGCCTATCTTGTTGTCGTCGGTTCGTCGGCAGCGTCCTTCGGTCGCGTATGTTTGATGTATGGGACAGTTAGGAATATAGTGTCCTTCACCACCGCAGAAGTGGCAGTTGTCATTAGGTGACTGATTCGGTCGGCCGCCGTCGCCTCCTTTGTCTTGTCCTAAGCGTTGGATATGTTGTTCCAACAGGTTGATTCTTTCGTAGAGCTCTTCCAACTTGAGGGGCTGTCCCGTGCTAGGCGACTTGGTCGCGCCCGTTAACGACCCGCTTGGCGCGATCGTAATTTGTGGGGGCGCGCCCGATGGCGCTTCCTGTCGTTGGCCGGCGTTTGTTCCGTGGAGGATATGTTCAGCCGCAGCGCGAACGGTTTCCGTGGCGTAGGGGTCGTCGGGGTGGTGGTTCGGGTTTAGGATCTCGAGCCTGCGATGGATCCTTGACCATAGATCGGACTGGAACGCGCGACGGAATTGGCGGTCGCATTCGTTTATCGAAAGTCTGTTTTTGCTGACAAGGAACTGGGTAACAGAAAGGAACTGTCGGTAATATTCCCCGAGGTCACTATTCGACTGAATCCCGAGTCGGTGTCGTTCTCTGATCAGGTAGTCGAGGTCGGCCATTGAATACTTTCTTTCTTCGCTTGCGCCTGGGTAAAGCGCCATTATCGCTTTTCGCCAATCGTCATATGTGGTACCGACTGCGAACTCGTCAAGTTGCTCCCACAGATCCGCGGTATCGATGTCGGTGTATCGCGTAGTGTGCGTTTTCTTCTCTTGTTCATCTACGACGTTACACTCGATGAAGAGATGATTTAAGTCCGAGAAATATCGGCGCAGTTCACGCGCGCGTTCGGGCACGAACGTCGGCGCCGAGCTTTGTCCGCGTGCGGGCATCGGCTTTATAATGATTGGTGGTTGTGCCATGCTAGATGGTATTGGTTTCGGGATAGGGGACGGGGAGGGAGAATACGACGGTGAAGAAGAATCTGAGATTTCTGGGGTCGCGGGCGATAGATAGGGGAGTCTAAATTCAACTCCTTGATCGGTGGTAGGAGGTTCCGACGCAAAGGGGTCGAAAGCTAGGTCGGGTTGCGCGGTTGGTTCGGGGATCGGTGTTTGATCGGTCGGGGTAGGCGACGGTAGTGTCGACGAAGGGCTATAGAAGAGCGGGCTGAGGTTGTTATGGATCGCGCGGTGTGGGGTTACTGAGCGGAAGAACGGGGAGAGCGATTCTGAGTCGGTGTCGGCTTGTCCGAGAGCAGCGCGAATTTCGGCACGGAGGGTTCGGGCTTTAGCTTCTTGTCGGGTTGCGGGTGGAATGGTCGACGAGTCGTAGGTTTTTATGAACAAGAGGAATGAGGTTGCGTGTTCGGCGGTGGCTTTTAAAACCCTCGCGGTGGGCTCCAGAATGATAGAGCTAGAAGGCCTGTAGGTGCTGTGCACAACAACAAAACAACTAACAACTATGGGGGGCGAGAAGTGTTAAAAGTTCCCAAACACGCGAGTGTGCAGGGCTTGTAAGGGTTGTTTGACGAAGGTAAGAGACGATCCGACTCGTAGTTAGTCGAGCCAACAACAACGCGACGGGGGCGATGGAACGCGACGTTTCCCGAGTGGAACGGGTCGGCGACGCGACTTTGGGTGTCGGTCGTGCGACAACGAGACGAACGAGGTTAATACGGAGAACTCACGGGTTCGGGCGACGAGTACGAGGCGGCAGAGACGGTAGTTACGAGATTTACGACAGTGGCGACGGTTTATACGATGAGGACGGTGCAGAGACGACAGAGACGACGGTTTCGAGCTATTCACTCTGAGTGTGAGGGAAAATACGGGCTGTAATCCACTGGGGGAAGTAGGTAATACATGGGTATGTTTTTATACAATACGACCGACTCGCCTCGCGCGAGCCGGCGAGGCAGGTGTTTTACTGGTTTATTGGGAGAAGCGCCGCCAAGCTTGGTACCGCGCGACGCTTTTTTAGAGAGTGTGGCGCTCTTTGGCTCGGCAGAGGGGCTTTTGATCGGCTCGCGGCGTCGGGTCGGATGTATGATCGGTGGTGGCTTTGCGATCGGTAGTGGCTCTTGGGTGCGGAGCTCCGTGGTACGGCCGGATCCTTCCAGTGACTGCTGGGCAACGGCGTTTCCTAGGATCATTTCAAATCGGGTTTGGTTGTCGCCAGGTTGAGACCTTGGCATACCAACGTGCGCGGTCGTTGACAGGTTATACGGCGTTCCGTGCTCCGCGCGCCCAGAGAGGAGAACTGGCGTTCCAAGTTACTTTGTCTCTTGGTCGGTGCGTCGGTCGTTTGTCGTATTGTCGGTCGGTCGGTCGTATTGTCAGTCGGTCGGTTTAGCGCTTTGGTCGCATTTGGGACCGTGTTCGTCGTGGCGCAACGGTAGATATCCGTAGAATGGGTTGGTTCAGTGTACAGCGCTGGACGGTGCTCATCAACGCATCTCCCCAAGGAGCGTGGAAAATGGCTCAGGGCCAAATCGGCTGGCAAAGAGGGTGCGCATAACTGCCATGAGCCGTTTATCAATTGCACCGCGAGCCGTGAGATATGCTTACAAGAAATCAGCAAGCAGAAAATATATACCAGCTGAAATACTTACCAGGAAATGACTCTTGAATATGACGTGGGAGTTGAGCAAGAATTTCCTGGCTAGTCCCCTGATATGACGCTCCGCACCCCGGGTTTGAAACTCGATCCTTATTGCAATTTAATCGCCCAGTCAAGCAGAAGTAATCGTTATGCATGTCACGAACTCGTCGAGCAATTGGATCACTGTTCCATCCTAGTATCAGGTCATGATTAGTTCGTAAATTTAATTGTCATCATCGTGAGTACATACCATCTCGAGTAAGATGTCCAAAGCATTTCGGGCACCGGAGGCAGTCTGGTCGTCCAGGAAGAAATTCGGGAAGCCATACAAAAATAGGAAGATGATATAGGTCTGTCGGTGAGTAACCAGAACAACTTGGGTCCGTGGGCCGTTAAACGGCAGATCCGAGTTCTAAAGGCTCTCAAGATCAGCCATCACAATTGCAGATCTCGACGGCCATATACAACCATGATTGGGATACGCGTGTCTAAGACATGTAAGTCAACATCCGCAAACCGACCCTCGTAAATCATCAACCCACTCGCAACCATACCGTCGTGCTTCCATACGGAGCCCGCAGGCGAAAACACTCGACAGGTAAAGTGATATTCGCCGTGATAGACAATACCCACCAGCCAATACTCAACGTTGCGTTCGCCATCCTGCGATTCAATAGGCACAGACAGGTTCAAACTGATATGAGGGCTCCCCCTTACTACGTCAAATGCCAAAAGAGGTGGCCCATCTAAAAACGTATGTACTCTAGTGAGCCACCTCTGACATACTCGACACTTAGAGGCAGATTGGACATGAAAACGGCGAACATAGCTTTGAAGGGTAATATTTGCCCTGGCAGGTAGGACAGGAATCAGCGCACTTGACAGCGAGACACGTTGAGAGTTACCATTATTACAGGCTCTTAAGCACACCTTCGTGGAAGTCATCACAGGCTCAGAAGTTTTCAGGAGATGGTCAAATATAGCATGAACACTTGTGTACTGCCCCCAAGGAAAGGATGTTCTTGAGAGCGAGAATAATTCACGGCGTAAGTTGTCTCGGACACTCTCCAAACCAGCCTCATTGAGAGCTGCATATTCTGTAAAGCCTGCCGTCAGGAGCCCGAGACTTCCCGGATTTAAGTCCTTCAGCGCCGCAGTCTGCACCAAGGGATTCCGTCTCCATACATTGTGCAGTATTGCTACGGTTGCATCATACGCACAGCTATTCTCTCTCCACGGAGTACCCAACGGTGTATCTGCTGCTCTCTCCTGTTGTTGACCATGCACGTTTGCATTGAGCGTAAGTTTGACTTTCTTCTGACTTGGCATTTCATCAGACGCAGAATCAGTCCCTGATAAGTCTCGTTTAGGTTGGCGACTATCGGCGACATGGGTGCCAGGAACTGTGCCTCTTGCAGGGACATAGTTGTTTTTTGGCTGCAGAGCAGCTTTCTCGCTCGCCTTTGTCAATACCATCCAATCTACATCCTCAAGAACCCAGGGAAGAAAGGGACGTGCATCGTCCCAGCGAATCGCAGCAGCAACAGTCAACGGCATATAGTCCAAGCCTTTACAAGCTCGGAAAGAGTCTATCAGTGTATTTCTTCTGCCTGCATCATGCATCCCTTTTGGGAGCTTACCAACATACCGTAGGCTGGTTATGTCATCAAGCAGCTCTAACTCACGGAACTCCTGTCGCAGGGCTCCAGAAGCTCCTCCTGTTATAATGTTCTGGGAAAAGCCCTGCAGCGTTATTGTGCCCTTAGCGCAAATTCCTCTTGACAGAGATGTGTACATCGCATGATGGGAGGCACAGTTACTGATATGGACCACATTCCATTCCCTTGTCTTGCCCTGTGATGCATACTCTGTCATGGAGAAATTCGGCAGCACTTCTACTTGTGTCCGGGACACATTTAGCGAGGAGTCATCTGGCAGCACGCAGACAGTGCCCACCGTAGTTTTAGTAAGTGGAACCACGTTCTCCGGTAATGCAGGCAATTGAACTTTCTTTGGCGGATCTTTCAAGCGTACGAAGAGAGTATCAAGTATCCTCTGTCCTCTCGCTCCCTGTGCAGACTGCCACGAGTGAACATATCCCTCTTGGCCACGTGTGATACATAGCTCTGTCGCAGAGTTTAGGCGAATCATGACGGGCATACCGATGCACAAGGACAACTTGCCAGGAATTATATTTGAATTCGAGCTGTGAGGAGCATCCCACAGGTCCTTCTGTACCTTTACGGATACTTGCTGTTTTTTGACTTTAGTCTTATTTCCGGCCGCCTTCCTTTTTGCCCTTTCTTCTACAGCTTCAGGAGGTGTCACAAGATCTTCCGAGAAAAAATCTGTCAATGTTTGGTTGGTCTCCGCCGCAAATCTCTTAGAGCCAACCATGTTAATTGCGTCTTTATCAGCATTGAAAGACGTAATTATAGAGACATTCCGAAATTGCTTTTCAGTAACAGACTGACGGCCAAGTGAGTCACTTGACTGCAAGGAACGTAGGAACACCAGATCACCAGGGGTACATACTTTGTACCGCATGTTTTCCAATGCGGTGCATAATTTTCTGTCGTCAACAGAGTTGTGCGTCTGACGCATGTTTTTACGCAAGATAACTACAACAGTCACTTGGTGCCAAAGGGCCTTACCGATCGCGGCCTGCTGATGGATCAATTTATTTCCTTTTGTACCTACTTTCCGGCTATATAGTGAGATATCTTCGCCACCCATTACCGGAGGAAGCTGCGCAAAATCCCCCGCAAATATCATATTCATGCCTCCAAACGGTATTTCTGGATTTCCTAGCACCTGCGCAAGTCTAGCACTAATCTGATAGAGGTTATTACAAGATAACATTGACACTTCGTCAAAAAACACATAATCTACTCCGGTCAGCCGTGACTTCACCTGTGAAAGCTGATTCTTGGTCTGTTCATACATATCCGAAATTCCAAACATGTAATGGTAGGTCGACCCTCCCAATAATGCAGCTGCTGTACCAGTTGGGGCAACCACCACAAAGCGGTGGGTCTCGCCTCTTGCCTCGAAGAACTTGATCAAAGCTTGCAATACCTGTGATTTTCCCGTACCCCCCATTCCAGCAATGTACATTTTTAAAGGTTCAGCATATAGATTCACTGCATGGTTTGCCACGATTGAGTATGCTCTATGTTGTTCCTTGTTTAGCTGAAAGTCTAAGGCGATACGGCTGATGGTCTTCTTCCACTTCCCAGTCTGGCATTTTTTCTCTAAGTAAGATCGATCAACCACTTCAACAACATTTGGATCTGCACCTTTCCAGAATATAGGTGGTTTGTCAGCTGGTATGTTCTTTGTTCTTTTATCTAAAATCGCGGCCCTCGCTGACACCACAGACGCTTTCCACTTTGTTCCAGGCTGATCAAGGCTTGGTGGCTCCGGCGTGAGGTCAGTATCCTCAGGAAGCAAATCAGCCTGCGGCTTGCCCCAATTAGCGCTGTTCACAATGTTAACCATATCCCGCATTATGGCATCTCTCCTGAGATATCGCTTTCCAACATTTTCTGAGATGCCAAGAGATTCATCATCCACAACGGCACCCTCGTCATAGGTGTAATCGTCAATCTGCTGGTCTTGCTGCGAGTCAGCGATGAAAGATTGGTCTAAGTTCATCCAGCTCGGAAGGTGAGCAGTGTTATTACCCTTCTTTAGTTGGGCATGGAAGTCATCCTGAGCATCCATGCACTCATATTGAATGTTAAAATTTTTCATGTATGTCTGATGTCTGAGGGAAAAATTGGCTGCTAGAAACGCCTCCTCCCAGGAACCGTGATTGCCCCTCAAATCAAGGCCAGATCTCCATGGCTTAAACAAGGTGAGCATGGTAGTGCAGTAATATTCACGATCACCTCTGTCATGGCGGGGTAATGCCTGACCAACTAAATTAGGCACAGATCTACGCTCTGGATACACGCATAAAATGTTATGCGTGGATGCTAAGGGATGGCCATCCTCAAAACGATGAACAGTGTATTCACCATGCCGTTTCTTGATGCCTGCACCACCGCCCTCAGGGAACGTCTGATGTTCTACTTCATGTACCGCTGCATCGTCAAGATCATCAGAAACGTCCTGATCAGTTGAGGTAGGCTCTGCCGGTTCTCCCTTGATTCGTGTACATTGAGAGATCCAGTCATACAGTGACATTGATTCAAGATCTGCAGAACGATAGATATAATCATACACAGGTGAAAGACCGACGACACGTCCATTGCGCTGTATCAGCATAACCTTCTCTGGTAGGCGATTGCTGTTGCCTGTATCATCTGGCCAAGCTGACAATACTTCAGAGACGTAACTCTGCCAGTAGAAGGTTTGAAATTTGTGACTTGTATAGTGATCAGGATTACCCAGAAGATACATGCATATCATCGGAGAACCCATTTCCATCTTCACGCCCAAAAGATTAACAATTTTTGTCATGAGGGATCTCGCCTTCTCTTGGTGTGGCGCACTTCCACCCAAAATTTCAGTGTTTTTGTGAAAGATAGACCGCACCACATCAAAAATAACGTGAGTTTTCAAAGACGTTTTAGTAACATATTTTGTGACATAATACATCACACCCTTTATAGCTGTACCTGAGCGCAGACTTGTCACGTCCGTATTACAGCGAAATAGGTATGTAAGCGGAGCAGAGACTGTATTAATCCACCCCTCAAGTTTTTTTATATTGAGGGACCCAGTAGCAGGATCAACCTCCGTCTGCTGAAAAAGTGGGCGGGGAAAACGACCCCGACACGTTCCCCGATCATTATCCAGGCATCCGGCATATTGCCTTTGCTTGTTCTGGGTTCCATCCTTGTTGATGTTTGACCTACACGTGTGGACATTTGACCTCAAAAGTATGTCATCAACAGTGAACATGAATCGAGACCACCACGATTTTAGCTGCATACAACGATCACATGCTGTGCATCCATCAAGGCATATATCAGGAGGTGCTTCAGGTAATGTTTCTGTCGGCTTTTTATATCCTGGCGCTTCTTCTGCAGTGGCTACAGCCCCGCGCACTTCATCCATTGTGCCGGTACAGAATTCTCCTTGATGAGCAGCCTCTAGATATTGCACAAGTGAGCGTTGGAATGGGGAGGTGGGGTCCATAATTGCTTGACGAGCTTCATCTGGAGTCAAGCCATTCCTGATCCACAGCAAAAGATGCAGATGTAGTGTCAGCCGCCCCTGCTGTTCAACTGTCCCATAGTACGCTGCCGTGTCACCATACAATCCTGAATGATCTGAGCTAAAACCCAGAACATGCTCAATGAATTGCTTTACCATGAAGTCAAAGAACCGCGCTGCTGCCACTGGATTTTTGGAAATGAGTCGGAAGCGTTCGTCGCTCGATCTGATAATGTCAGGTTCAAACTTTTCCTTGGAATCAGCGAAGTAAAGGCATATAGGATTACATATGTCAGCAGGCGACAAAGTTATATACCATGATGGTGCGCCTTGGTTAGCCACTAGAGACCATATCTCATTTCTCATATATTTCTTACTTGTGACAGACCCATCAACCTTGCCGCCAATGTGATCCAGGTCTCTAATAATCTGAAAGCAATTCTTCTCATCTTGTGTCACTGGTTTTACTACTTCGCCTTGCGCCATCCTCTTAGAAATATCCGCAAGGACATCCTGATTGACATTCAGAAGACGCTCTGTGATATCGTGGAATTTAGTCTTATCTGCTAACAAATAGCCCCCTGTGTTACTGGCCTTTATTTGGCGATGGCTGAAGGCTGCAAATGGGAACGCAACGTCATTCTGAAACCTTTTATCGTGATACATCAAGAGGTGTTTCTTATGCGCATCGTCAGAACGGCCTGTAGATCCTATACCACCCAAGCCGTAAGGAAATAGCCAAGGAAACATCTGGGGGTAAAGTTCCGGGTTTTTATAAATAGACTCTGGGGTACCCATGTGGCCCACCCGAAGTGCCCTACCTCCAGAATTCCAATGATTCATGGCTATCCCCTTCAACTTCTCAACTGACTCCGTTCCCATTTGGTCACCGGTCAGACCATGGACAATAAATGGACACTCGCCCACATCTATGCCTTCTTCATCACCGTTATCATGAACACTGATGCCCTCGGGAACCTTAGTCATAAGGCTCTCCTTGTATATGACAGAAACGAGCGGCATATCCTCCGGATATTTGGATAGGTTCTCGTCAGAAATACCCACATCAGCATAGTCTGAGTGGTTGAGGACGAGCCATTCAAGAGCTTCCCTCACAGCAGCGCGTCTGACTAGGACTGGAGTACGTTTGAATTCTTCAGTAGTAGGTACGACAGGACCGGTGAATAAGATAGCCAGAACATCATCCAAGTCTTCAACAGGTGGTGGTAGAAAGTCGTACAATTTTGGGACCGGTGATTCAAAGGCTACAAGGTGTGCCCTCATCGTATGGCGACCAGAGGAGGCTACACGGACAAAATTACAGTTGTGGCGTACCCGAGCAATCAAGAGTTTCTCCATGAAATTAAGACTTGACAGCGCCTTTGGAACATCGCCCAGCCAAAAGCCATTTGCAAGTGCAAAGGAAGGTACATTGCCTTTTCTGATACACGCCCTACAAGTGAAGCAAACTCTATCACAAGAGGAATCCAACACTGGACCTTTTCGCTCCCTTATTGGTTCTGATGCAGATTTTCTTTCAACTCTCGTTACGCCTGGTGTCTCCAGAACATGAAGCATGCGTTTGATATTTTTGAGAGGGCTCAGCATACGAACAGGAACCAACTGACCGCATACAGCGCAGCCTCCCTCCTCTAACACCTCAGGCGAAGAAGCTGCGCAGAAATCTTTAACAATTTTGTAAGAAATTTCAGGCGTCAATGGAGGGGGAGGAAAGGGTATATTGTCATCAGGAGGGCACACTGGGACACCGGCGCTGGCAGACTCTTTTGCTTGTGATATAGCTGCCCTCTTATTTTTTTCAGCCCTCTTATTTTTTTCAGCAATTTTAGCTTTGAGATTATGGGATGGCTTCAGAATTAAAACGCTTGAGTAGATATTGCATGCAATACAACTGTGGCCGTTTAGCGCCGAAAGCATGTCCTCTCGATAGGGCCGCTTTGGCAGAGATATAGAGTGAATCCTTGCGACCCATTTCATATTGGCAATTGATGCACGTTGCACAAGTAGTTGGAGAGGGACATTTGCGTGTACAAATCCTTCCGTAGGTGGGTACTGTAAAAGACCGCGACTATCAACATGATCGACAAATTTCAAGGTATAATCATCTGGTGAACCGTTGAAGTCGCTGGTCATGAACGGATCAATCTCTTCAAAGGTGAAACCACGCGGATTTTTGGCCAAACATACCCCTCCCCCTACAGGCAAAGTAGAAGCTAATGGTATGGATGGAGAGGTGGTACGCCGCCGGTACATATTGCAAGAGAAACGAAATTTTACAAAAGAAAATGTGGTTACATTGGTAGGTAGTTGCATGGTTCTATAAGCCTTCGAAAACAAGCAGGAATAAAGGGAAAAACAATTCATAAATAACAATACAAAAGGCAGTTGTGCTTGACACGTACAAGGTGACCGATGCGAGCAGAAGGGACTGGCAAAAATGCTGTAGTCACCGCTTGCACGACTGACTCTTCTGTCTAAACCGGCTAGAAAATCGTGCTTGTAAAGAAATCCACGCTGCATGAGCCACCAAACGATAGAACAAGATCGACGAACATTGCTTCCTCGCAGGGAGGATGCAAAAACTGACCAGTTGAGGAGACTACGATGGTACCACGACAATGAACTAGAGTAATGACTACGAGACCAGAGCTTGGCAGCATGATATAGACGAAGACGCTGTCGCAGTATGTTCTGAGCCAATATTAAAATATGGGGCCTTAAAAGCACTGAAAGTTCATGTGATGGGACAGCTGACGTGCTCTCAGTGAAATGCGGGGCCAAAAAGCAGGACGTGGGTCGATATGATGTATATGTTAATGATATGCAAGAATGCATGGAGGGTACGTGGTAAGCTGAAAGCTTAGAGGCGGGGATAAGGCCTGTGTTACACCCAATGTGGGCAGGGCTGTCATAGTGGGACAACCCGATTGAAGAACTGCGTGAGCAGCAGTGCAAGCTTGAATTACGGCGGGCTGGGATCTATAAAAAATAGCGTTTGAATAAGGCTTTAAGTAGACAAGTTCATAATACACACACCTCGATAGGCGCAGGGAGGCTGAAAATCCCGTGAGGGAACCGGTGCACGGCAAGACTGCGCAATGAACTGTCAAATCTCACATACAACGTTATGATCATTAGAATGTACGTGGAAAGCCTCTTACTCTGATCCAGGCGAATAGACCACGGAAGTATGAGCAAACCAACGAGTGCAATAATCTCGAAGAAAAATGATATGCTGGAGCGACGGCGTTTTTGCATTGTGGGAGATGACAAGGGACGCGAAAAAAGAAGCCAGGCTTCAGAATCAACATTTTCCACGTGACAAAGTATATGGAATCGTCTGCTGGAAGCCCACAACATCTCTAGACACGAAATCCTGGGATTCCATGTAGCGCTTCGAAGTCGGATTGCCTAACCCAACCTGATTCACCAAACCCGAGGAAATCCAACACATCCCTACGCAGGTAGTGCGCCACGCACACGCGCTCCCCACCACTCCAATCCATCATCTCATGCTTTAAAGTGTTACCGCAAAGGTTCACTACTGTGCAAGGGTCGTAGGACAGACGAAGCCGGATATCCGGGAAATCGAGGTAAGCTGTGCTGAATGGACCAACACTAGCGAGGGAGTCATACCAACACCGGCTACTGCGATGGTCAACGTGAGATGGGGTGAGACGATTAGCTATTACAGATATGCCGCTAAAAACAGACGTCCATTGAGAAGCTATTTCTTGCGTCGCTGGGAGTGCACGGAGCCTGGATAGGGCAGCAGCAGCATCGTCATAGAGACGGGGATGGGTAAGAGCGAGAATGCTGTTAATAACAACCTCGGGAGCAGTGATTTGAGACAGCCATTCTCCGGCCAAAGAAAACTCTCGGAGATTCAGCGAGGGTTTCAAGGTGCAGCAGTTCGACTGTAACTCCCGTGGCATGAGTATTGAGACTCTACACGGTAAGACATACGCACTGAATGGCCTTGCGCGTACCAACCCGAGGATAAATTTACAGAGCCGGGCGTAACTGACGGGTCCAAGATAGGAGGGTAATATGCTGGCGCAACTCGCCAGCTAGTTGATGAGCCGTTACTGACACTCTTGTATAAGAGGTCGTTCAGAACTGACGATGCGTCGAAAAGCTGCTGCTATATTAATGGGCACTAAGCAGAATAACTAAAAAATCAAGAGCAACGTACCTGTAATCGCACAGGCAAAATATTCGGTAAATACCAAATTACGATAATGCCCGTTGAGTCAACAACGGTAGCAGGTACGTCAATGTGACCAAGTTCACGGGGTGGAAACAAGGATGATCTCTTTGCACGTGGCGTGTCAGCATAATTTTCGATACTCCATTCAAGATAAACTAGAACGTAAATCAGCCTCTCAAATCAGCAGGGCTCCTTGAATTGAGACTTACTTGGGTTAAGGAGCGCCTTTGTAACAACTTGGAGCACCCGATGCTCACAATCCTGGTACTCCGAACGACGCCTAGGTTTGTTTTTTGGAGCAGAGCCAGGTACCTTTTTCTGCCCTGCAGATGGATGGGGTTGTGTTTTATCAGGCGATGATAACATAGTGGAAAGGCGTTTGACAAAGCGCGCTCGCAATTGGTCCAAATTTTCCATGCTTGAGGACTACTAAAGTAGCGGGAATTGGGCGCTCATGAAACAAACGTTCCCTCACGTGCTTCACGTGCAGATTTTACTCACCCCTAATCGTTGGAGTCTTCCGGCCTTTCATCTCTTTCCATGTCTCGATCTACCTTTCATTTGGTTCTACTCAATGTCACCACCTCGCACTCGTGCGACCGTAAAGAGAGGAAAGGCCAGCAGCGGTCCAAATTTCGTTACAGCGTTGGATGAAGGTATGACGAGATAATGGCTGCCAGCCATCAGAGGTTTCGAAGGCAAAGAGTGGGGCGTTGGGAGGGATGTTGGGGTTGACAGCAAGATGGTGTTCGAGAGCCGCAACTGGATTGACGTGATCATTAGTGGCAAAGGAGAAAATCCAATCGCCGAGATGTTTTGTCGTTTTGGTCCAAGGAATGCGGAACTTGATGAAATTGGAGTTGTTGGGAGCGGTGCCTCGTGAGAAGTCACAGTTGCGAGAGACGTGGAAGGCTGGATTGAGGGTTGTTAACAAGGGACAAGGAGTTTCACCAAGGCGACAGCAACTGCGAAAGGCAATGGAGGCTACCGCCCATATAGCAGCATCACGGGTGTTGGATAGATCAAGGAGGGCGCGAAGGATAGACATATGTTTAAGGGTAACCGGGTTGCGGGGGGGAAGGTGGCTGGAGGCCGGGGCAAGGTTTGCGATTCCCGTTTTAGTGCGTTTAAGGAGGCGAGAGCCAAACCAGGGGGCACCATTGACGGCATGCCATAGTTCTGAACCAGCTAACCAGGACGACACAGTAGAGCACGCACGGCGGCGGCCCCCATCTCAGCTGCAAAAATAGAAAGGAGGGTTTCACTGGCAGGCATACGGCAAGGTTCGGGAATATGATGGCGGTCGCAAAACTGAGTAAATCGAAGAAGCCCAGCACCGTAATTTTACTGAGACTTTCACCAGACCTGATAATTTGGTGCAAATCAGCTGTGGATTCCGAGTAGGTTCACCTCACATTCGATCCCAGGTGGGCAAATGCATCGCGTACCTTCCATTGGCTACGAGGAACAAAAATATCAATCTCATGCCCCTTAAGACGTTACGGTGTACCTCCATAAAGATATAGCTGGAAAACAATGAGTGAGCATTAAGATGCCTGGCGTGACGGAACATACATTTCGTTGAAGTCGGGTGATATCGCATCGACGTAGATCAAGCCAGTGATGTTCTCGTGGTCTGCAAAGTGGCGTAACAATGTAATTTTGCGAACAGCTCACTTTGCTAGCTGGACTTTGTCAAATACATGCGTAATCTAAGTTGATGGCAACTGTTTCTCGCTTGACGTTGTACATGTCTAGTTGCGAAGTAGCGGGCTTTGCGGTCGTCAGAGCGCCCTTCCGGTGTTATCAAATAAGAGCAACCAGATCCGGCTTGTTGATCAAAGATCGACACGTGGGAAAATTCACGATCACGTGCTGTAAGGAAGGCCACGTCAAACGAACTGGTCGAAATGCTGCTTCTGTCCCCCCATCATCTGCAGCGAACTGTACGCCCATGCTTGAAATGAAGGCTCAGGCCATAGGGGGTGTGTTTTTTTTCTCATAAGGCAGATTTTGCTCACTAGTTACCCTACAGCCTGGATACCAATAGCGAAGCTACTTGCATACTCATATCACAGACGCAACGCCGTATGTTTGTATTGCTGTGGTTGTCTTTACTAATACTACGTAGTGCACAGGAATCAACACCTCTCGGTTGACCCAGAGGGCAAGCAAGTCGTCGACAGGCATCTTTCTCTAGGAACAGCCAGTTTGGGGACTGCCAAACCCTAGCGCGCCCAGTTATGGGTGCACAGAGTCGTGAGCCGGTTGAGGCTAGGGCATTGCATCAGATGTTGGAGCGGACGCGCTTCAACAACTCGAAGCCAGTTTAGGGTCTGCCAAACTCTAGCGCGCCCAGTTATGGACGTGCGCTCACGCAGGTCAATTAAGACCTTGTGTTATCCAGCGCCCAGTTAGGGGTGCGCAGAGCCGCGAGCCAGTTAAGGCTAGCGCGTCCAGTTGAGGACGTGTGCGCACGCAGGTCAGTTAAGACCTTGCGTTATCCAGTGCCCAGTTAGGGGTGCGCAGAGCCGCGAGCCAGTTAAGGCTAGCGCATCCAGTTATGGATGTGTGCTCATGCAGGTCAATTAAGACCTTGCGTTATACAGTGCCCAGTTAGGGGTGCACAGAGTCGCGAGCCAGTCAAGGCTAGCGCGTCCAGTTATGGATGTGTGCTCACGCAGGTCAATTAGGACCTTGCGTTATCCAGTGCCCAGTTAGGGGTGCGCAGAGCCGCGAGCCAGTTAAGGCTAGCGCGTCCAGTTATGGACGTGTGCTCACGCAGGTCGATTAAGACCTTGTGTTATCCAGCGCCCAGTTAGGGGTGCACAGAGTCGCGAGCCAGTCAAGGCTAGCGCGTCCAGTTATGGACGTGTGCTCACGCAGGTCAATTAGGACCTTGTATTATCCAGTGCCCAGTTAGGGGTGCGCAGAGTCGCGAGCCAGTTGAGGCTAGCGCGGCACAGTTAGAGGAGTACGGACGTTGCTGGCGGACCCTGCCCAGCGGACGTGCTCCAACAACTGATAGCCAGGGTTAGGGCCTTCCAAACCCAGCGCGTCCAGTTATGAACGTGTGCTCACGCAGGTCGATTAAGACCTTGCGTTATCCAGCGCCCAGTTAGGGGTGCGCGGAGTCGCAAGCCAGACGAGGCTAGCGCGGTACACATGTCCAACCTGCATGTCTATGCAGGTTGGTTGTGGCGTTGAACGCTGTAAAGTACCTAGGTATTAGATTGCCAAGTTTCCCGTGCCTTCGTGCTCCACAGATCGCCCAGATAATGGGATGGACCTGCTGGTGTTTATTTTTCACGAAAAGGCCAGTCATCGAAGGACTACAGGCGAGTAGGCATTAGATTTCCAAGCCTCCGGCCCCTTCGCGCCCCGGAGATCCCCCAGAAAATGGGATGGTCCTAGTGGGATTTCATTTTCAATTTTATACATAGTATTTATACCGTACGCTACGAATTGCTGAGCTGGGTACTTCGATGACAAGGTCAGTCGTCGAAGAACCACAGGCGAGTACCCTTGATTTCATATCCGACGCGTCGATGACACGATCACGTGATATAAATGATAATTTCTGGCCATGTGAGCTGGCAGCTGCTGGAGCTGGACCACGACACTGTTCGTCATGCCTAGGACGAAGCAAACCGCTGCACGGTCCACAGGGGAGCCAGCACCGCGCAAGGCACTTGTCGTCCCACCATCCAAAATGCCCGCGACGAGCAGGAAGCGCAAGGCCCCGGCTGACGAGGCAATGAGCAAGAAGCGCAAGGCCCCGGCTGACGAGGAGACTGAAAGTAGACGTTCAGCCCGGCTCAACAAGGCAACCGTTGAGGCAGTAGAGGATGTGGGCGTTGCAACCTCACAGGATATGGTCGAAGTTCGGCAGGACGGCCACAATGAAGTACGTTCTCCCAACTCACGGTCCGTAAATTCAGTGTTAATCCCCCCGGCAAAGTTTTGCGCTGGCTGCAGGAATGGAGGCACGCTCATTAAGTGCTCCACCTGTGTAAGGGTTATCTGTGGAGATTGCATTACATTTCCTCAGACCTTGAGCGAAGATGAACCGTTCCAGTGCCCACCATGCCACCTTGAGTCGCGCCAGAAAAATGACAAGGAGATGGGGCCCTACCGCGTGAGTTCGTCACGTTTACACATAATCGGACGTGTCCTAAATTCGTTGATGCAGGGATTTCCTAATGCGAAGGAAGCTACGCGTTTAAAGGCGACGCCCACCACTCGCGAGGCCTTTGCGTTCTGCAGCTCTCCAGCTCTTGTGATAATTTCTGTGCGGCTGGCGTCCGTAGATCCCGTCGGCGATTCCGCTAGGACAGTGTATCATAACATTGCCCCGTTCCTTCCCAAGAACGTTGCCTTCGTGGACTTACCCTGGGACCTCGGAGAAGACCAAGGGTTTGAGGACTATAACAAAAAAATCGACAGGCTCGTGCTTCGGTTGAAGGAAGGAGATCTGAAGAAGTGAGCCGCAATGACAAGTTCGCGAGGACGTGCTAAATACAATGAGATGATAGGTTCCGAAACTTCGCCGTATACTTCACGGATCATAGCGATCCAAGTCGTGGAGACCTTCATTTCACCGTTGGCTGCGGGGGGGCGACGGATGTATCCTCGGTATACATGCATATTATTGGAAAGATAGTCGGAGGTTACTGAAATAATATTTCAGGTACTAAAACAACTGTTTCCGTCATCTCTGACCGCATTCTTCGACGAGGGAAAGCGGAATACTTTAACCATGTTAGTCTGCGGGGCTATTGTTACCAACAAGGATGCCTACAAGGACCTGAAGGCATTTGCGGACCTGTAAGTCTTTGTATTTACGTCATATGCCCTAGCTAAACGACTACAGCGGACACTTCTCCTGGGTTATGGCCTTTGGCCAGAAAGTCCTGCAGCCCGCGCTCACCAACCCGCTCCTTCAAACTGCGTCGATTTCGTGGTTTATCCATGAACGACGATGGGATGCGGTCCTTGACGATCTCCAGATCGTTGGCGCTCACACTGACGTATACAAGCTCGAAAAGGACAAGCCCACCATTCGGTACGTATGGGCCCATCAGGGAATCAAACCGTTTGGCGAGCCCGCACCGTATAGCTGCCCCGCTTGCAACACGTTCAAAGCATGGGGCAAGCCCGTCGATGTAAAAATGCGCAACAAGAAACAGGCAGTGCAGCTCTCCCACAAATGCGGCTACTGCCCGACCCGCATCAAGTATACTCTCAAGAACACACTTGTAAAGCATACGGTTGGAACTCGTACAGCGGTCGTAGCACGGGGCGAATGGTACCGGGAGGAAATGAATTAGACTTGTGGACATTGCGCTAGAATACATGCTCTGACAATATATCGTACATTCAAAGAAAGAAATGGGAAGAAAGGAGTCATAGTCAATCGGAAACTTCATGCATGTCGTGCCTACGGCGCTGATGTCAAAGGTGATGCAATTTTTGAATCACAAGAGAAGGCGCCGCTACAGGCACAGCAGACTATGATACAAGTGACGACAAGGCACGTAAACTAGCAGGAGTAACGCTAGAAGAACGACATGCAGTCCTCGCCAACTGAATCCCACCGTGCCCGAAGGAGCCCTTGCCAAACCACCCATCAACCAGACTCCGCCCCGCGCTTTCTAGCAACAGCCTTCTCCGAGCCCGATGCAGGATTAAAGCCAGGGGCGCTGAGGACAATGACGAACTGGACATTCGACGAAAGGTAAACGGTACCAGAACCGTAGGTCTTGACAGTATAGCCTACGGCGACCACCGAGTCATTGGGCAGCTCAGTATCGTTGTTGAGGAAGCGGGGCCACTTCGCAAGGGCAAGGAAGTCCGCGTCTGTGAACGCAAATCCCTTGTTGGTCTTGCTGGGGCGTCCATCATACACAGGCACTGTAACCACATAGTTAGCCCAACTCAGAGAGCTGCAAAAAAATGTCACTCACCAGTGTCTTCATATGCGATTGGATTTGCTGAGATGGCCATCGCTTGGGCAGCCACTGGAGACTTTACAGAAAAGGTGATAGATGACTTCTTCTTCTGAGGAGTGGTAGGCGCGTTGGTGGCTGTAATGGAGAATATAGAGTGAGAACAGTTGAGAACGAGTAACGATTAACTTACAGCTAGCAGCCCGCGCAGTCTGGAAAGACTGAGGACCCCTCCCCTCCCCATAGGTAGAGAAACTAAAGCCAAGACCAGACGTAGGGCCCATTATGACAGGCTGAGGGAACTTGAAAAGGAGCCCCCATACCGAGGTGTCGCGGCGGAATTCCTGGCTCATGGGGGCGATGGAGATGCGATGAATATTGGTGGGCGTGCGTGCAGTGTTCATCACGGGTGTGAACAAGGAGCTCTCAGAAACAACACCCATCATAATACCAATCGCAAGGGGGCGGCGGCCGTCCGCAATCCTGAGGCGACCTGCGGGGTCAACGACAAGTTCGCGGGGGTCGACGCGGGCCGTATTCACGTAGCAGCCTGAGCGCACGAACTTTAGACCCGCAACGAAATACCTGAGATGGGTCATGGTCAACGGGCATCAGCAACAGGGAGAGGTTTCGCGCACGCAATAGCCGCAACAGGCATTTCCTGGGAGACGCTCTCAAGCGAGCAGCGCTGGGATTCAACGTCGCCTCGGCCGCCATCGCTATACGGAGCGATATCGTAGAAAGTTCTGGTCGGGCCTTAGTTAGATTCAATGGAAAGGACAATAGAAACGTACTTGAGGAATGGGAGCTGCTTGTAGTCCTGGATCAAACCGGGCTGGTCGTCCCATAGGGACGGCTGCATGACTGCGTCGAAGTCGACATCGTCGGCGGTCTGACTGACCGTAGCGTTGCCAACGCTGGCGTCACTACCCGCATCCGAGGCACCAACGTCTGACTGCGACTGAGCGTCGCTGGCGCCTTGAGCGCTATCGGCTTCGGACAGGACCTCATCGCCCGAGCGACCTTCCTCGGAATTGCCATCCGATTCCTGCGCCTCGACATCCATGAATGGGTTTATGTCAGCTGCAGGCCTATATGATGCCACAATATATTGAAAAGGTGTCAGAGCCGAAGAACGATAAAGTAGACTCACTGAGGAGCATCAACAATGCTCTCTTTGTCAGAATCAGGTAAATTGAATCGAGACCCTTTGGCGCGGCTGGATCCAGATGATGGACTAAACATCCTAATTATAAGAACGTTAGGTAGATAGATGAAGGATAACAAAAACATACGTATTGACGTCCGGGAGATCGTCTTCGGAATAGCCAAAAGAGGGATCGTCGGACTTCATCGTTACCATGTGTTCAATGTTAGTCCTTGCAAGAAGTCAGAAAACCGAACTCAAAAGGGTCGGTAGACGTACACACCCTGGATAAGACTCCCGTTCCGCTGCCATGAGAGCAGCTTTGGCTTGGACTTGTTCAAGCGTTTTCTTGACAGGTTTACTTAAGTAAAAGGTTGATAAATAAAAGATAACAACAAACCGGTGAAAGAACGTACATAGGCGATGCTGACTGCTCAGCCAACCGTGCCTTCTCAGACTTTGACTTTAAGCGACTGGTTATATCAACAGGTAAAAGTTTAGGAATAGAGAGGCGGAAACGAATGCAGAAATTCTTACATGGGGCGTCCTGCAGGGCTGAAGCCCAGAGAGAAGGGAAAATCAGTGCCCATAACTTGTGATCGTACGACAGAAGCTGGTATTACCTAAGAAGTGCAGGCGCGGACTCCAATGGCGATTCGGCATCCGCAATGGTCAGGGGAGCACTGGGCAAGGTAACCATTGTAAATGTACGCATAAAACTTAGAGCCGAAGGAGCATACCCCAGGGTCGAGGCTTCGAGGCTCCCATGCGGCTGCGCATTCCTGGTCTGTTTTCCTTTGGGACGGCTGAAACCCAGAGTAAATATACAGGGACCTGGAATAATATAAATATGCACTTACAGCGACAGGCGAGAGCTGAAGCGAGGAGTCAATACAGCCTGCCGGGAAATGAATAAAAATGCCAACCTAGCAGAAGGAGGATCAACACCAGTGCCCATAACGACAACACTGTCGATCATCTCGCTATATAGCTCGTTAGTGAGATAGAGCTGCACGAAGTAGAACAGCATGCGTACAGAAGTGTAGCCATTTTGGGTGTGGCGCGCTTTGTGGCGCCAGCGGGGGCATCAGGATTACCTAGTATCTCCCTTTTTTTCTTTGACGGAGAAGGAGTGGCCGGGCCCTCCACGATCTCACTATAACGACATGTAAGTGGACGGGTCAAAACAGTGTCAGAGATGGGGCTTACATGTCGCTATCCGGTTCAAGGTCACTAGGTTTGCGTTTTTGTCTTTTAGATGGAACATGAATCGCGCTATTAAAATGGGTGAGAAAGATAGGTGGAGGTGGAGGTGGAAGACGTACCTAGGCCCAGAGGAGAAGGCGCGCTCGATAGCCCTGAAGCGGGACGAGTGGAGATGGATAATTAAATTACAATAAGGCCATCGGACGAATAACATACGCAGCAATGTCTTGGGACGATCTAACAGGACGACGTTGAGAGAGCTGGGAGCAGGGGGAGTAAGAGAAACACATACTCAGTGACCATCTTGTCGACCTTATTTGCAGATCGACTACAAAAATGATAGTAGATCAGGGAAGCGTATATAGAGGGAAACAATGGACGTACTTGTTACTACTCGATTTTCCATTCTTGGGAGGCATGACGAAGAAAGAGTTGAAAGGGGGGACAGAAGTGCATATTGGAATACCGAAGATTTTATACGAGTCCAGGAGAGGAGCAAACAAGGCATAAGCCATGCAATCCTATGCATCGTGAAAGCACAAAAGAAGCTCAGAACCTTGAACACGATGCAGAAGGCTTGCAGACCTTCTGATCTCAATTTGGCACAACCCCTGATTAGGCGCGTCAATTTCATGCAACAGCATAGCAGATGGGAAGAATACCTATGCAAAACGAGCCAGCGAAAGAAGAGAAGTTAATAGGACCGAACAGATGGATCGAAATGAACCAGGCAAGGAATGATTAAGGAGACACTCTGACGGGAGACGATCGTTCGGGGAAGAGAAGCGACCAAGCCAAAGCCAGATGACCAATTGCATCATTGGTTGAAGGGCAAGCATCTTCAGCAGAAGGTGGAGTTGCGTGGTGCAGATATTCAAGCTACAGAAAAAGAAATGGTGTCAGCAATTAGAAAACGGACGAAGCATTTGGCCGAGGAGATGGCTCAAAACAAGGCAAGAGATTTGGCCGAGGAGATGGCTCAAAACAGGGCAAGAGACGCGATTCTGTCAAGTGATCCTGTCGTCTGAGCGATTGGGAAAAGGGACCACATTTACATCAGTCAGACACGACAGAAGCAATCTCGAACCTCATAGAAAGAAAAACAACATATCCAGGCAATGGAAAGGCCAACAGCAGGTGCGACGTTCAATTATGAGCTTGGACGCACACCCACAGCCAATTTATAGCACAATATCTGGAGCAATCTTCGATTACAGCCATTGGCGGGGTTGATCGACGCTTATCGAGAATTGTCCAGGTGGGAAACTTCAGAGCTCAGCGCAGGTATCATGCTCACCTATAGTCTGAATTCAGATGCCAGGCTGGGCTGACGGTATCAAGGTGCAAGCGATGGAAAGACCGAAGACTTGGAGACTTGTAGGCGAAGCTGAGGATGGACAGAAGGAAGAGATAGTGTTTTCTTTGCAAGGAAGCTTGTTAGACAAGGATTTGCCGCCAATTCTCACAAAACCCCGGTGAGTGAGCAGCCAATTAAGACATGGGAAACGATTGGCCTAACAGCGATCCAGCATAGCAAATGCAAGATACAAATACCTTCGCCAGAGTATCAAGCTCGCGGGGCTTGGGACGACGGCATTCAGCGCGGCACTATGTTCGATTGGCGAAATATACGGTTACTTCGATAGACACTTCCCGCAGGGCGCACTCGAATGCTGGACCGCCACAGCAAGTGACGGAGTTGGTAACGACGTACTGGAGGCATCAAACCGCTACATGTCACCCAAAAACGAAAGTCAGGACGACGAGGTTCCTTTCGGGAACCTTGTAGACCCTAAGCGCGTATTAGAGAAAATGGCACAAGAATCACGACATATCCATACCGACGACAATGAGGTCATGTATTTCAGGCGACGCACCACTGAAGACGGTAAAACGACGTGAGTGCTACGAGACTTCCGGATATGCATCAGAGCTCAAGGATATATAGGCATGAGAAAGTAGGGCCGCAGATGTTCCGCATTGGCGACATCATCGAGATTCAAGTCTCGTTTGTCGTGGTTCCTTTGAAGGGTGACAGATATAAGATGATTACAGTGCTGCGCTCAATCGCACTGATAAACGGAGCCTTCAGTCAGGTGCGTTGATGACGGAAGCCAAAATAATGACAACTCACAAGATCGAAACAGAAGGCTCCTGGTACGAAAAATTCACGTCGCTCCGCAGACATCAAACTCCGTGCTGAAACGCAAAGTTATGTATGACGAGGTAGACGACAATGAAGGGACACAAGGAAGTAAGCGAAGCATGGATATAGATAGAGTTAACTAAGTGCCGGCATCAGAAGGTTGACCGACAAATTGGCATTCACAGTATATATTTGTACTATGTCCAGCGTGATAACCACAAACAAATGACCGACTTTACCTAAATGTTGATGTTGTCCTCAGTATCTTGAGCTGCCCAATCAGAACTAGTAATGCATCGGCGATGCGCCAATTGACACTCTCATGCACAACACCCCTTGCCGTGTCGATCGAGAACATGGCAACGACTAGGCCTGTCGCGTTCGGGAAGCGTGGTATCTTGCCGTCTACGGTGTCGTAGTCCAGGCTACCAGAGGACAATCATTGGAACAGCAGAGGCCCTCTGGTACCCTAGTGCACCAGACACCTTCACCTCGAGCTGCGAGCCAAATCGCGTACAACGCGATGGTCACCGACACGACGATTGTGGTCTGAACGGTCTTAACTGAATCCCGAGTCTTTTGCACCTGGCTCACTCCACAACACAAATGAGTAAACTGCGCCTTCCATCAGATTTCTTCCAACATATCTACAAGAATCTATATCAGGTGCCTATAAAGCCATTCCCATAGCACGGGAAGCACGCGCACCACAGCCAGCATGGGAATGGGCAACGAGTATCCACATTGACACCAAATTTGGCATGGACTACCAAGACATCTACGACGACCACCAGAGGGAGCTCTCTCGCTTTCAAGCTCATATGATCAAGCATGATCTGCCATTCTAGCCATAAACTGTATATACCGAGCGCCGCGATACACTAGTCACCGATAAACTGCGACGATGCTCCCTGATTCCCGCCCAATGCTCCCTCACCTTCTGTCCCAAGACCAGGTGATGTTCGGACAGGCTCACATGAAATGCAGGTGAAGTCGGAGTTGGTGCGCAGTCCCTACCAGAAGCAATGGATGTGAGGGCGGAGAGTGCAGTCTGAGTGGTAGAATTGTTCTTACATACCTCTCAAGCACCCAAATCGAAGTCATCCCTCACCATCGCGTCTAGTAACCCTTTGAGAACAACAGTTGTGATGGGCCAGAAGTCGCGCGGCCAGTCAAGCGTAGAGATTAAAAAGGTGTTGAACCCGTCATCAAATTTAGAAGGGTCAGCAGGTGGAGTAGGAGGATTGGTTTTGTTCAGAGTGATAAGAAGTCCTATGTTGAAGCCATCCTGAGAGCAGAGGCTGGACGGATGATAATATCGACCTGGATAATATCCATTTTTGGCGTGCAATGAGAGGCCTGCGTAGGAGATGTTGGACAATGCAGGAGGAAGGTTCGTAGCATTGCGTGCAACAACCGTGATATCAGCATAATGCGTAGCACAGAAGGAGACGCCGTCACTGTGTGGATGGTGGAGACGAGCTACAATGAAGATGATGCCTGCCAAGAGACGGCCATGCTTTCGGCACCACTGTAAGAGCATAAATCCCTGTGGCGTCTTTGGCATCAAATAGAAACATTTCATGTTGCCAGCTTTGAGGTGAGAGGCGAGGCAGCTGTGGCTCTGTGAACAATCACAGAAATCAGTCAGTACGGGGTTCAGCGTGCAGCACAAGGGGATCAGACTAACGCAAAAAGCCTTGGTCATGCAGTGTGGGCACCAGATTGCATTTGGTAGTTTGACGTCGGCGGCGCATTCACAAACGACGGTCGTCCTAACTGATAGAAATAAAGAACAATATTAAATGCAATACATGCGGGCACTGAGAGGAAAGGAGTAGGAACGTACGTAACTCAACAGCCTTTTACCAATGGTGCCTGGGAGATGTTTTTCAATGTACTTTGAGGTCAAAGGTCCTACCAAAGAGGAAGCCATAGTGAAGGCCACAGGCAAGTTGTGCAGCAAAGAAAAGCAGGTGGGTGCAGACCACACACAACGCAATGACCAAATAGTATGTAACAGAGCGAGTCACGGGAAAAGATACGTGAAAGGTCATCTCACTGCAGCCAAAGTGCAGCCAAACACTTTACAATGTTCCACCGTTATCGCCCCAGCATCCACGCAAATCAACCTTGAAGAATGGTTGCAGACGGTGAAGGCAGGCCAATGCACCAAAACTGCATGCATGGTCCTGAGAGTGAAGAAAGGATTTACAGATAAGGAGATTTGGGCAATGGTGCATTTACAAAATGACAAAACACCCATGCTAAATGCTCACCACAATTTGCTCAGCTAGCCAAAGAACATTGTGCCGGATGCGGAAAGGCGAACAGTCTCCGCAACACTCGGTGGTGTAACAACTGTCGAGCCATGGGATACTGTGTCAGTGAACGGTCGTGTTAGACCTGCTGAGTGTTAACCGTCTCACATGTTTCCTGTAGGACAAGGACTGTCAAGGAAAACACTGGAGCGCACATGCCCCTGTCTGCAAAGATGTTCGGGAGAATCCAGCACGCCCGTGGAAGACATGTTATTTCGATGGAACCAACAATACGCCTGGGACCTTTGCGGGAATGTACTGTGTGCTGGCGCACATGAACACTGGCCCTCCCGCGATCCATCGAACATCTCACTACATCACGAGGCGTGCTAAGGGTCTTGGTCACTAGCAAGACCGCTGGAAAGCCGGCTTCCAGTTATCACGAGCTAAAATTTCTGAGGTGCGACATCATCGACCGATACGCACCCATACCTCACGTCACTAAGCGCAAAGTTGGACGCCTCGGAGAAGAAAAATCAATGAACTCTACAGAAACGACGATCCAGCGTGCCCACGACACACTAGTGGGCTTTCCAACTGTTAGTCAACGTCCATGACGTTGAACGATTTCCAAACACCGAAGACACCGTGATATGTAGCACCATCGTATTGAATCAGATTCCAAAGAACGAACTAGCGCGGAGCAGAGATGGCTACCAGACCAGGATCACAATTGATGATGCGCAGATGCTATTCGAGGCGCATATGAAGGATGATGACAAAGCGTATGAGGAACGACAGCGACGACGAGGGGCCGGGCCAAGCACAGAAAAAAAAGGTACAGACAAGGCCGCGGAAGACTATGAGGATAGGGCAAGGAGGCACCACAGGAATAAGTAGGGGCGCTACGCAGCGATAGCTTTTTTTATTGTTGGTAACGAGCATACATAGTACATAGAATATCAGCGCTTAGAACTTGTTAAATATGTTATGAATAACTCGGAAAAGAAACAATTCACATCGCCGTGCGCCTCCACCATGTACAGACCCGGGCCCGGGGTAGATGATAAGCGGAACGGAAAGATCACGTGATGTGATAGGATCAGTTGATGCAATCATAAATGATCCTATCACTTGATTTTGCCAACTGTCCCACGCACCGAGGCAAAATACAAAACCTCGTTCTATAAATAGAACTCGGAACTATTCTTCGTCGCATCGAGCGCAAATAACGGATCCTTCGGATAAATCCAAAATGTCCCGCTTTTGTAGCATGTCGGCTGGCCTGAGGATGCAATTTGAGCTTCAGCATATCTCTAACACCACGAAGGTAGGCATCATGTATTCCTCCGATTTATCTTCTTCCTTGGATTCCTGTTCTGCTTGTCTCATCGCGTCAAGCAGATCATCGTCGTTCTCATTATCAAAAAGGCTTTCTTCAACCTCAGCATCTCCTTGTCCTTCATTTGTCTCGAGTTCTTGAATATCATTCCATTCCGATTGAAAACGAGTGTACTCATCGGGCGTAAGAACATTTGGATCTAGTACACGCGAGATTGCATCAGTTCTGTCAACGTGAATGATGATATCAAAGCTACATTACCTGATTCGTCTACAGGGCCGTGGCCATCCCTTCAGCTGATCTCTCAGAAGCAGGGTTCGTGTTTGAGCGCCTTGCAAAAAAACGGGCTTGGACGACCAGGTGTTCCAGCCACAGAGTTGCTCTCGAAAAGATTTTTGTTTGCATTTGGGACAGCTTGGATTTTTCGGCCTGCACCAACCCGAGCACCACCATGCTTCGATGTAGATTTAGACATAGATGTGAATATGGGAGCAGAAGCGAGCACGTTGTTGAGGACGATGACCAGAAGATATACGTCTTGCAGATTTCGCGTGAGGGTCACATGACAACAGGCACTTCCTGGAGGAAGTGCGAGGATATACAGAAAAACAGGAGGTTTTACATATTGTACAAAACATACTTATGTGTGCATAGAAGCTGGTCCCAAAGTTTCAAAGACTAGCAAGCCATACTGAATGCGCTGTCGATACTCGAGCCAAGGATTCTGAAGTCACATGACATGAAGGCAGTCATCGTGTTGCCATAGTTGGCGGCAGTCAGCGTAGCGTCTGGTCATGGGATGGCATTCGAGAGTAGTCAATGTCTGATGGAGTGTTCGTTAGAGTGCGTACCTTGTCCTCTTCACGACTTCCGATCTCATCGTCCTTTGTCGACTCCGATTTCTCCATCTACCAACTCTCCATCGAGGAGCTCTGGAAAGGAGTGGGAAATGGACAGAGCGATTCCGGGGCGCCAGGAGCTCGTCGATTATTTCGCGTACGTCGACAAGAAGCTCGACCTGAAGCGCGACATGTCCTTCGACACGCGCGTCACCGGCTGCTTTATTTTCGACAGCCCCACAGACCGCTGCGTCGTCTCGACGTCTCGACACAGAACGGGCATACCGTCCGCCCCCGCTTCCTTCTTCCTCTGCACCGGATTTGCGTCCAAGCCCTCTACCCGAATACAAGGGGCTCGACGCCTTCCAAGGCATCATCCACCACACAGCCCAATGGCCGTGAGACCAATCCGTCGCATCTTGTTGCTATCAGAGCGCATCGCCAGATTTGCCACCGTCGCCGAGCTGTCGCATTGAGTAGAAGCACATAGGCACCGTTTTCGGCAACGTAGGATGTGGATTGGCGGATTCTGGCAACATTGATATTGGTATGTCCCTACCGCGGGCTCGTCTCGTCCTTCTCTGCTGATTCTCAGTCTTCAGGTGACACCTTCCATCGTTTGGAGCAGCGTTGACGCTGCTTGAACCCCCGCAGCGAATGCTGGCATAACGAGATCTTGTCGACATCGTGTTCTGGAAGGGTTGAGACTCAGTGCGTGCCGTAGTGTTGTGAATGTATGTTACGCACCTGTACCTTGTCCTTGTCATGTTTAGGTGACGCCTCCCATCATGTAGAGTAACGTCGGCGCTGCCTGAGCCCTCGTAGCGAATAATGGCGCAAATGATAGCCTGTCGCCGTCGAGTTCTAGAAGGGTTGAGACAGTGTGTGCCGTGGTGTTGCGAAAGTATATTACGCACCTATATCCTGTCCTCGTCATGTTCAAGTGACACCTCCCATCGTGCAGAGCAGCGTCGGCTCTGCCTGAGCCCTCGTATCGAATGCTGGCGCCAACGATAGCTTGTCGCGTCGAGTTCTGGAAGGGTTGGGACCCGGTATGTGCCGTGATAACGCGGAGGTACATTACCTTGTCCTCATCGTATTCTCTCCACTGATTCTATGAGGATATGTAGCCCGTAGATGTAGTTAGGCCTGCAGTAGGTTTAGTGAGTAAAAGTGAGCAAGAGGATATGTACAAGGTACGCACCATCTCGCACCATCCTTGCTACGACGTGCAGCTCAGAAATAAACAATTTGAGAAACTAATGACTGTGATAACTTAAGATGACAAGCCGCAGAGTAGAGAATGGAAATCAACCAGGAGAGGCGGCCATCGACGTGGTGAAAGTTGCGAAGATGATCCCCAACGATGAGAGATGGGAATCCCTAGCCAAATCGGTCAGTGGCTGTACGCGTTATGTGTTATGTCCTGTTATGTGGACATAACAACCGACAGGCATAAGCAATGAGCCCCGAAATGGGCTTCTCCTCCTCCGTTCGTTGCAAGCCTCGAGCTGATCATACTTGGAAGGTAGGGCCAAAACTTCCAATTTCTTGTCATTCCACCTCCTACCTCCCTTACAATTTCTAAACCAGTGCGCCTCCGGTTATTGAATTGAACGACGTGATAGTCTAGTGGATGCATTCTCACTGGTCTCAGACACGGCTGCAGAAGGGGGCCAGTGGTTGCGACCCCATGACCCCAAGGAACCTCTTGGCCCTCATGTCCTCTGCAGAGCTCAGAATTCACAGCATAATCATTGTTTGCTTGATCATTTCATCTTAGAATATCTGACACGCGGAGTGCTCCTTCCTGACCTCGAGGCCTCCAATGTTCAGTGGATGCTCCCATGGTATTGTTAGACATCGAGGCTCGGGAAAACAGTGGCTCGCGAAGGCTTGTCCTGACGCCGTTGTTTTGCAGTAACCAAGTAGTCCTTGGGCGCTATAGAACGACAACAACGAAAGCAGATGGTCGTGAGGAGAACAAAAGAGGCGAAGCAGTCCGGTGGCAACATTGAATACAAGTTTAGCAGTACTGAGAGAAAAACGAGGATCAACCCTGGAACAATGGTGTGGCTGGAATATTGATACATTGGCCGAGACGTTATTGGTGCGAGCGATTCCAGTTCCCAGAGAGAGGTCATAAAAATACTCGATGCTGCCGAAACGAACATGGACGACGGACAGCAGAGGGCGCTCCGGCAGACATTGACAACGTGAGATATAACTAGGCCAGCCCATGGATTTGACCTCGGTAAATCATCAAGCCAACGGTGCGCATGTGAAGCACAAAAGATAATGATCGATGATGGTCGAAAGCTCAGTTACTCATCGTATGAGCGCAGCAGAGTCCAGGTCGGTCGCCCTCCAATACATCATATCACATTGGGTTCTGAGCAGTAAGGAGTGACGAGAGAATCTCGCCACAATTCGACCGATACCGGGCTTACGAGACAGGCTTGTATGAGAGGTCCCGAAGAGCAAGATGAGGCGTCGAGGGAATCGAAGCTAAGAGTGTCGATTCAGAAGGTCATCCAGGCACCGAATGATGTTGTACGTT